>JADGIL010004696.1:0-14071 GCA_020352625.1 Cactoblastis cactorum | reverse complement strand
GATTGAAATGATATTTCCAAAGACTGGTCAGATTTAAAATAAAAAATCTTGATAATCGTATAAAAACTATTGTAATCATTAAGCCACATTCATGCGGAAAACTATTTTTAATTTCTAAATGTAAGTCTTTTGAAAAAACATCACGTCTGCTTTTCGTGGAAAATGAGCACTACTCCATACTTCCATACTTATCCCAATCCCCCAAGAGTATGATCATTTGCTACTTACTTCTAAATTAAGATGTATATAATTATATCTTTTAAAAAAAGTCAAGTAATTTGTCTCAGGGTCCTGGTATAGGATCCGTGATTATGGAATGGTAATTTATTATATGGGATTATATATGTTCCTATGTGACAAAATAAAGAACAAATAAATAATAAATAAATTAATGAATGACTATTTTCAGGCTTAAACAATAGTATAAAGAATTTTGTAATTTCTTCTTGTTTTGCAGTTTTTTGTCCTTCAATTCAGACGTCTAATATGTGGCAGCATTCAAAAATATTCTTTATGTATTTAGTAATGAAGTTGCTTTCATATTGTTTGTTTACATTTTCTAAACCGCCGACCTCAGAGAAGAGAGCTTGTGACAAAAATGTAGATGTAATAAAATCTATTTTACTTTTTTATTAGTCAATTTGACCATGCGTTTTACAACATGCGTTTTACAACGGATATTCGGTTGTATACCTGTTGGAAACATTTTTATTAATATGTACCTATGTGTATACTGATTAGATCCGCGAATATAGAAATAAGTAATAATAAATAGGATGCATTTTTTATCCGCTAAGAGAGAAAACCGGAATGAAGGAATCAGTATTAGTTTTTGTATTGAAATGAAACAAATTTAACGGATTTTATCGCGTGATTAAACCGCGATAAAATCCGTTAAATTTGTTTCATTTCAATGTGTAATATTCGTGTAAACTTAAGAAATAATTAGTATTAGTTTTTTTATCATCCTACGGGAACCTGACAATTTACTGGGATAGAATGTATCTAAGATGTTAACCGGGCTAACAATGTAAGGTACTTACAAATAAAATTTTAAGTAAATCTGTTCAGTAGGTAGTTTTTTGATTATCCTACGGGAACATGATAATTTACCGGGATAAAATGTATCTAAGACGTTAGCCCGGTATGTAAGGCACTTACAGTTAAAATTTAAAGTAAATTGGTCCAGTGGACTTAGAACTACTGAACCGATTCAGTAATTATTTTTTTGATTATCCTACGGGAACCTGACAATTAACCGGGATAAAATGTATCTAAGACGTTAGCTCGGCATGTAAGGTAACCGTATGCCAAATTTAAAGTAAATCGGTCCAGTGGATTTTGAACTATTGAACCGATTCAGTAGTTAGTTTTTTGATAATCCTACGGGAACTTGACAATGTACCGACATAAAATATATCTGAGATGTTACCTCGGCATGTAAGGTATGCACATGCCAAATTTCAAGTCAATCGGTCCAGTGGATTTTGAACTATTGAACCGATTCAGTATTTAGGTTTTTTGATAATCCTATAGGAACCTGACAATTTACCGGGATAAATTATATCTAAGATGTTACCCCGGCATGTAAGGTACCCGCATGCTAAATTTCAAGTAAATCGGTCCACTGGATTTTGCGTGATGCGTTCAGACAGACAGACAGACAAAAATTTCCAAAACTGCAGATTCATTATCTGTATCGATAACTAAGTATATTCCACAAAGAATTTTCAAAAAATATCCAATGTACAAATTTCGCTCTTCTACAGTTTTATTATATGTATGGATTTACAGTACAGTCATTGTCCACTATTATTATACGTATAGACATTGACTAGTTGTATAGAGACACATTTTAATAAACCATGATTTTTAATAATGACATTTCTAGGAATGTAGAGCATGGACTCATAGTAAAATTATTTTTTTGGCTCAAGCTTTTCATAATCAGGACATCTGGTAGCATTTCATGCGTCACACAAATTTCAAATCTTTGCAGTTAACCATTACAGAGTTCTCTCATTGAAGCTGATCTTGGGTGCACCATCAGGTCACACTTGTCATAGTAATGCATTGTTACAAGTGATACATGCTAAATTTCAGCTTGTACTGGGAAGTGGGTAAAATTTAGTCACAAGATTTGATTACAGATAACATAATAAGTGAAACTAAATATAAACTGGTAAAAAAGGACTCCACCTTGACATTAAAAACATATAACTAACATACAAATATGACTGGAGTTGATATTCTTATTTATGTCTCTTATGATTAAGTATTTTTACACTAATAAACACATGTTCCTTATTAAGTTTTACACAGAGGAAAACAAGTTATCTAGATTATTTTGTCAATAAATTTTAACAGAATCCTAATGACAGTGTAGGCTATGACACGAATATTGATACAATATACATTCCCTAAAGGATAAAAATAAATAATAGAATTAAAATTAGAATTTATGTAGATATCTTTAAAAAATTTGTCTGATAAAGGAGAATAATTTTGAAAAAAAAAAAAAATTTACCTGAATTAATGATTGTTATTATTATCTTTTTAGATTGAAGTTATTATATTTTCATATATATATCATACAAAGAAAATCTTTCGCATTTTAATATTAAATTTATATAGGTTTGACCACCCCAAAGATGGTAGAATAGTAGATTTTAAATGAAAATAAAATGTGAAACTCACCATTTGAACTTTTTAAATCGCGGTGAATGAGTGCCATAGGCGCACCACAGTGTAGGTAGGCCATACCCTGGGCAACTTGTATCGCCCAGTCTACCAAGATGCCTGGACGAATCTTCCTGCCTGACAGCACTCGGTTTAAAGGGCCACCTCGAGCATACTCCATCACCAAACACAAATTAGGTGCTTCTAAACACACACCCTTCAAAGACACTATATTTTCATGTTGCAATACCCAGAAAAGTCTCGCTTCTTGTAAAACACTTTCCTTAATGACCTCTATGTCCTCATTCGCATCTTGGCGTGCCGCTTTGACGGCCACCACCTCATCGTTCCAGTAGCCGCGGTACACTTTACCAAACCCACCCACACCAATTACTTCTTCTAATTTTAATTCACTGAAAGCAACGCGAGGAGGCTCAACTGATAACGGATCCTCTTCTGTCACGTAAACTGCAGGGAAAATTCCAACTCTGTCACCGATTTTACCGGTCCACCAGCCTTCATCTCCCGATATATTGGAGTCCTTGGACAAGACCTCAACGATCTCGCCCCTACGCAGGGAAAGTTCATCCTCACCCTGCGCAACATAGTCGTATACGGCGGTAAACAGAGGGAACGGTGGCCGTTCGTCCTCTGCCGCCATGGCCGCGCGGCCGGCCGCAGGCCGCGGCGGCATTACCCCGGCCGCGCCCTCATCGCGCCTCTCCTCTTCGCTCACGGACCCTGACACTGCTGCAGCCTCCAGCCACCACAGCACATAACGATACACAACAACGCTGCTGGTTATGGATCACCGTATTATTCCGCCATCTTTGTTTCCAACATCGATCATGGCGGTGTTGTATGGAAGAGTACCTACACAGAAGGGTTTTCACTAATTTGTTACCACATACACCACGACAACCTGCCCTTCTTTTAAAGTGGACTTTCGCTGTGATAATGTTAATTATTTTCCATTCATCTATCACGTTTTTCAATAGACGACGAAATGACAACCATACCTCAGCGAAGTCAATGACAAACTGTCATGCAGTGTTGCAAAGATATCAAATTTAAAACATACCAATAAATTAATATTAGTAGAAAGTAGTAGTTACGGTTTGGTTAATAAAAATATGAAACTCAATGAATGTATTAAATAAATAACAAAAATAACCTTATTATTTTTATATAAATAAATATTTACATATTATATTAAAGATAAAATACAATTAAATACCCTTGACATCAATACTGGCAATAAATTGACTGAATAGTATATTGAATGTCGTATAGATGGCAATAGTTTCGTATTGACTTGAAAATTTCATATGTGGCTAACAGCATTTTTTTTTATAGATGTTGAGTCATTGTTGTATTTTGAACCTTAAAATAAAAAGATTTTCTTTAGGATCAATAATTAACAATGTTATAAATACTAGATTAAAAAGTTTTACCTGAATATGTGAATAAGATTTAAATTTTCAGAAGTATAAGAGAGAGGTCCCATGGTGTAATGGTTAGCACTCTGGACTTTGAATCCAGCGATCCGAGTTCAAATCTCGGTGGGACCTTCAAATCCTATTTTTTTAAATTTTCCGTACTTTTTTAATATTGTATTTTTTTTCATTTCACTATCCGTAATAAACTATATTCTTCTTTTTATTATTGAAGATGAAAATTAACGACATTTGTATAAACCACGTGAATTTGAAAGAGCCGTCTGTAGGAGTCTGAAGGGATGCTGGGTAGGGAGCATTATTGATCGCGCGAAAATGGGATGGTCGTATCCATTCGCGGCGAACACCCAGCCCGCGGACGTGGGGCCGCTTTTCAATCTCCAAAACACGCTTATACGCCTTAAACTCTAGTTTAATAAACCAAAAAACAAATAAAAAACCTCGTAAATGCGTCTGTGTAAATATAATTTCATTTTATGTAAGCAATATTATTGAAAATCCAGTGGGAAATCGTCGCGCTAACACAAAACATTATAAAATGTGACATGACAGTGAAAAGCGAATAAATATCCGTTCGGTACTATTAAGTACTATCGTGAAATATGTGAATTGTACAAAATTTGGACTTAGGTGCCAATAAAAATTGTGATAAGATCCGTTTGGATGTCTTTTGGGTGTCTCATTTTGTTCCTGTTTTAGCGAAGTCGTGGTTATAATGGCCGATTTATTATCACCTGGTTAAGTATAATGTGTGAATATAGTCACAAAATGTGTTGTTCGAAGAGTATACTGAAGAATAAATTTTGCCTGAAGTGGTGTTGGAGGAAGCGCTGGCCTGAATACTGCGGGTTCCTCTTACGCCAAGTTCGCTCAATAAGTAATTTTTCGTAGCCGTTCAAGTATTTAGATATTTAAATAAGTAGAAAGTAAATAACAGACATCAAAATGAATACTTTCAACGCGCCAACCACGCAAATAAATGCGGTTGATAAAATGACAACAGTCAAATGTAAATCGGTGGATTTGGAAGGATACGTTATCATAGTGGTGCAAACTAAAGATAATAAAGTTAAATTGTACGGTAAGTAGTTTTTTTAAGTAGATAATTAACAAATTAATGTAATCACAAAAGTCAATACTTTATAAATTCCTTATTGTTAGTTGCCGAAATCGAATTTGTTATTTTATTTTGCGGTAATTTTACAATTGAAGTATTCTTTTTCTTTATCCTATTTCTCAAGTATACTCAAAGAGAATTTTATGGTCCCGTACCCAAAACGGGACGTATTATTAAGAGTTCGTTGTCCGTCTGTCACCAGGTTGTATGTAATGTATCGTCATAGTAAGACTGTTGAAATTTTCACAGTTTATGGATAAATTTCTATTGCCGCTAAGTATAACGTCCAAAAGAGAATTAAATATTTCATACAACAAATGGGTCATTTTTCCAGTTTCTTTTAAAGATAATAGGACGGAGTCCTTAAAACGCGAATCCGAATCGCACTTGGGCTTTTTAATAAACACTTCCCATTAAATTCCGGTTCGCGCTTAGTCTGAATAAAATGACTGTGACATACGGACAGACGGTCATGACGAAACTATAGGGATTCCGTTTTTTTCCATTTGGCTACGGAACCCTAAACATGGTATATTGCCGGCAACGCTTCTATCAATGACGCCCCGGGTGCTGCTGGTGTCTATGGGCGGCAGTGAACATTACGTGACCCGCCTGCACGCCTGCACATTTGCCTCCCCCTTTCATAAAAAAAACAAAATGCCCTATATACTCATAATCATGTATGTTCGAGTAATTTAAAAAATCTGATTTATAATTGCACGCAAGTTTATCACATGTAAGCAATTGTTGACTAACTTTTGCCCGCGACGTTATAACGCAGCCAATAGTTTATGCTCGAACAAAATACAGATGAACAGAAAAAAAAATATATAAATAATCATTTTGTCTTCTATAGGTCCTAAATTTTTTTTAACCACCCCTCACAATTTTGTCTTTTATAACTCCTATCTACAGATATAGCTCGGTTACAGTCTTATTACATTTACATATGTACTTATAAAGATTGATAAATATTTTAATAACATAAAAAGGTGTTTAATTTAAAAGTACAAAAAACCACGACACAACACACACGTGCTCTTTTTGCGTCAAGGGTTAAAAACATAGCTAAGAACACTCTCGATTAAGTAACCAGTCTAATAAAAAAAAGTTATCCAATTCGGTTCACCCGCTTGAGAGCTATTGATGCCACAGACAGGATGATACACAAACTTCAAAGTTATAACACCCCTCTTTTTACAAACGAAAAATTACAAACTTATTATTTGTGGTTGTTGCAATAACATGGCTGGTAGTTTGTAGTTTAATAAATTAATATTGACGTGAAGAAGTGCCTTTGAAGACCTAATTTCTGAATAAAGATTTTGATTTTGAACTAGGTCCAGGGATCAGAACCGTAAAAATCTCAAAGTTATATTTATATTATATGAAAGACTGCACGGTACCCTCTATTTTATAACAATTACAACTTAATTAATAATTAGTAGATAAACATCCAAGGCCTTGTTTAATCTCAAATAGATAATTTTTTTCATCTGAACTTGACCGGAGATCGAACCAGGGACCTACTTACTTAGCAACAGACAGTCATATTTTAACCATCCATCGTCATCCGTGACCTCCGGGTCGACAAAAACTTTCTAAGTAAATTTTGAGTCTCTAGTTTCTAGTTAACTCCTCAAATTCAC
The DNA here is from genome assembly GCA_020352625.1 of Cactoblastis cactorum. NCBI lineage: Eukaryota > Metazoa > Arthropoda > Insecta > Lepidoptera > Pyralidae > Cactoblastis > Cactoblastis cactorum. Next base: position 7,169 of record JADGIL010004696.1, on the reverse strand, counting down.
ATGTTCGTCATAATTAAAGTAACAAGAATGTTCGTAATTAAAATACAATGTGAGGAACATATGTACATGCACGAGGTAAGCATAAATTTGGATATAGCAGGGACGAGGACGTTATAAACACAAGACAAATTAATATGAGCATCCCGTACTTCGTAAGATGATGGAATTATGTAATTTACCTGTCTGCTTAATAAAGCTAATCGGATCTGAATTCATTTGGTACATATGAGTTTTATACTTTCTTGTCTGTTCTTAATTATTGGGTTGTAAAAAAAATTATTCTCACAAAGAATTACATTATACACTTATATGAGAATTATAACTAATATCTAAGTTTACAATAATAAACACAGCACGCGGACGGTAAGTAAAAAAAATACACTATTCATCACCCGCGCTATGTTTTATAAATTCAACATTTTAAAGAGACTTGACGGTCGTTCAAAGCAATGCAACAATGTATACTTCAAACATGCAAATACATACAACGATAATTATAAAGGCAAAAACAACTAAAAGTGACACTGACTTGGCAAAAATTACATACATACATACATATGTATTTAAATGGGTTACTTTTATTCTCTCTTTTATATTTTAAATTATTACTTATTTTATTATTTTGTTCCATTCCAAAAAAACGGTATTAGGTATGTTTTGTCACAATTTTTTTGTTTTTATTAAATTTTAAGGTTATTTTTCTAAGAAATAAATAAAATAAATCTAATCTAAATCTTTAATTAAAGAATAATAATTGAATATAGTTTCACTTTGTCTTAGGATCGCCATCGGCAGGAAACTGGGATAACCTGGAGTTAGCTGACGAAATCATGGACGTGAACGAGACGAGGTTGGAGGACATGACCCGAGCTGAGGTTCTGGGACATATACATGAGGTGACTACTCAATGAATACTTCCGCTTTATCAGATTTGTTTCAGCCACTTTATTTATCATCTCTGGCATAAGAAGTCAACTGCTGTAAATGGGAAATTTCCAAAGTCATCGTCATTAGAACTCAAAATTTACAAAAGTATACAGATAGAACTTAGCAAACGATAAATTTTGCCATTTCGAAACTATCTTTTGTAGCGAATGTTTTAACTTTTAATTCAAGTTACTAAGGGAATAAAATCCGCGTTGATCCGTTTGTAAGCTACGATGCCCTATACAGATACAATTACACCCCTATACCTACAAACACCCCTCATAATGCGTCCGAGGTTAAATAATATTAGTTAATAAATAGGTAAATTGGACTGCGTCACGTGAATAACAATACGCCAGAGAAAGAGCAGCTATTCTCCGGTGAAAATCGGATAATATTTTCCAAAATGGTTCCGATGTAGGTACACTTTTTCAGCGTCGCGACTACCGTTGGACCGAAAGCTCCGCAATTAGGCCACTTCCTGTGCTTTGCTCGGACTTCCGAGGCCGGCAACAGGTCCTCGTTTATTCGCCAGTTACATGATGCTAATGGGGATATTCAACACCGTAGTAATATAATAAATATATAAATATATTTATTATATCACTACGGTGTCTGTCTCCACAAGAATCATGTAAACCACATTTTCAGAGGTTGGAAATCCTTACGGTACCTGGTGTGTTTTTGCTTGTAATTTTAACAGATTTCAAAAACAGCTTCCTCAACTAGAGACAGAAGGTGAACGGATCGAGCGTCTAGGAACAAGAAGGAAACATTTTAAATCTATTATTGTACCCTCTCAATATCTATCTCTCAATGTTGTCAAGCATAGTCCTCAATTTTAGGCTGTGAAACTTTTTAATAGGTTACCTGTAGAGAGGTGATATTAGTTTTAATTAGTATAAGTATAAATTAAAAAAATATCAATAGAAAAAAACATTTACAACATTTGAAAAGTTCTTCCAAGCTTAAATTTTCTGTTTATTGCATGTGTCATATCATTATTATTGTTTATTAAGTTTATTTTTTGTGTACTATTATTTTCATGTTTTCAAACACAATTGTAGTATTGTATATAAATATCAGAAAATATATAGGGACTATTCACACAGATTGAGTTAGCGGCAAACTAAGTTCGAAACTTGTATTATGTGATACTAACTCGACGATAATATATTATATAACAAATACATATATAGATAATCATCCAAGACCCAGGCCAATCAGAAAATGATCATTTTCCATCATGACGGGGGATCGAACCCGGGACCGCTTGGGCAGCGGTCGGCCACATTAACCGCTACATTACGGAGGTGGTCAAATAGAGAATATAGAGGTATACTCGCTTCGTAAGCCAAAACTGGATGATTCATATGTCATCCAGTTTTGGCCTGGATTATTCTGTGAAATAATATAAAAAAACAGTGAATGTTTGTTGATACTTATGTGAAATTTTATTTTGTAAGTTAAACAGTTAGGCAAAATAAAAACATCAAAAATCTTAATTTAGAAACCAAACGTTCAAAGGCACTTTTTTTAAGTTAGTATTTATAAATAGGGATCCATGAAACGAGAAAGAAGAGGAGCCTTTTCCTAGCAGTGGGACACTTCAAAGGGCTATTAAAAAGAAAAAAACTTATATTTTTAAACATTATAATCAAGCTTCAAATTACAATCATTTCATCACTTGTCTATTTCTTAAACTTGTTAATTTCATTAAATCTTAAATTGATAAACACATTTTTATGGCAATATTAAAGCATGTAGTAAGTATAAAATGGGGTTATCAAATAGTATAGAAACGCAGATATTATTTTTCATCACATCCAAGTGATTGCGTTTGATCCAGTACAGGCGCTGTCCAGTGGTACTATAAAATATATACTATTTATTAATAAGTGGTAATGTATCAAACAGAATTAGGTATCCATGAAATTGAAAACATTGAAAGAAACATATACATATATTTGCTGAAGACGCAGCAGATAAAATTAAGAAAATGCTTATTTAGTTAGAGCCGATTTATTTTTCTTAATCTTGTAACAATATCTTTATGTCATTTAAATCCTAAATGAAATAAACGTCTTTTGTTCTAGTGCATTTCGTCGTGCGTGATCAAACTGCGAGTGAAAAGACGCAGTGAGACCAAACTATGTGAGTATAAAATTGACTTATCTAATAATACCAATAATAAAATTTCATTCAAATACCTCGGAAAATGTAAATTTGAATAAATTTCTAGCAAAAGGGAAATGTATTTCACAGCACGTTAATGCGATTGCGCTCTTTACAAGTACTATTGTACAGGTAATATGATTACTGTTGAGTCCAACTGGCTTCTACGGAAAACCAATTTCAGCGGATGAAATGGGTCAGTCCTCTGTCCTCCTCATAAAGTTCAAACTCCAATGAATTAATTTTACATGTGACGACTTTTGAACGTAACACTGCGAGCGAATGTGCGCGTGTAAAATAACGTATGTTCGTTATTGCGGCAAGGTTGTGAAGTCGTTCAGTTTTACTGGCTGTTAGAACATTGTCATAATAGCGTCGGTTTTGTACCAATGTTGCGTTTTCGTGCAATTGTGCGCACCCGCTACGTTTTCGCTCGGACATAACAGCCTTTGCCTTTGAGGTTATATTCTGGTGATGTTGCCAACGTAAAAGATTTTCCAGTATCTATACAATAAACTTACGAGTATATATACAAACTTAAAGAGCAGCTTCATAATGCTCGTATTTTTTTCTCTCTCTTAATTCTATCAGTCTTTTTTGTAAGTGTAGTAAAAAGTTTAAAAATTCATTTAAATTCTATGTTTTCCTTAAATTTAAAGATGTTATAGTTTTTTGTAAAGTATAAAAAGACCAAGTAAGAGTCGTAATCGCGCAAGATAGATTCCGTACCATCATTTTTAAATTGCATATAAATCACGTTTGTTGTATGGTATCCCCCTAAATACTTACTTAATTATTTATTTTTAAAATTACTATATAACTATATATTCCGTAAATATTTCAATTGTTTATCTGATATCATTATCAATATATACAAAAAAGAAGCCTGAAAACACGTTTCTTGTATGGGAACACCTTTAAATATGTTTTTATTTCTAATTTTTTGTATATGTATGTTGTTGAAACGGCAACAGAAATACATCATCTGCGAAAATTGAAACTGTCTTTCATGGTTAATGAGATACAGCCTGGAGACAGACAGACAGCGAGGTCTTTGTAATAGGGTTCCCGTTTTATCCTTTTGCGTATGGAACCTGAAAAACAAAAAAATGTGCCTCAAATGAACTATAGCTGTTTTTTTGCTGTAGAAAAAAGTAATGCATAAAATTCACGTTTGTAAATAGATTTAAAAAAATGTGTATCAGCCACCACGTTTACCTAAAAAAGCAGCAATCAAGGAAGCATCTCATCCAACGCAGCCAGCACTCGTAATAACAGCCATTAAGGAAATGAAAACCATAAGTTGGCAACACTAAGCCTCCGCGCGACAGAGAGGGAAAACCAGTTTGAGAGTATCGCGAGCCTCCGTTCCTACAATACCTACTGGCAGTGTTTTCCACACCGACCCGATATTATTAACAACAATTACCCATGTTGTGTTAAAAGGTGTTTAAACAAGACCACTGTTTGGTACTTGATAGCTGCCGAGTGATGTCCGGTGATAGTGTCGTGGTGTGTGTAGAAAGTGATTGGTCACCGGGTTCTGGTTCTCGTTAAGGTGAGTGAACTTGGCCCGTTGCACCAAGGCTTATGCCCTTTTGCACTGTCTCCAGATTGGACTGGACCACAGCCTCATCTTTGCGAAAGTATTAATAAAGTATGTCTAGTCTTTGAAGCTTAAAATAAAGTTTTTGTCTCGTTACATACTTATAGTAACTTTTGAATAATTTTTCGATTAATATTCATCGTAAGAATACGGTACGTTGGTGTTTCATTGACGTGGAATTTCGTTTGATACCAAACGGGTATGATGCTAAAAGAATACCTGATTGGAATTAAGACTATGGAATTTAATGTTAATATTAAAATTATTATATAAATCAACTGACTTTGAATTGAGCACGATGTTATACTTATTAAAACCGGCTAGATCATCTTTGATTATAAAGGATAAATATCTAATAATAATTAGGATCTAAAAACATCTTTAAACTCGCAATAATTGCAAAAGTAAATAGTGACGTAGTTACATTGTAATAAAATTGCAATTTCAACAATCGCACTTGAAACATCTAATGAAAAAATTGCTGGTTGAATTCGTTTAAGCGCAGGCGCAAACTAATGATGATTGCAGAGAATCTAAACACGATTTTCATGTGACCTCAAGTGATGCAAAAAATTATAATCATTGTAAAAAACCAGATAACCTTGATGCCTTGGCTGAAGAACGAGGTACTGGCAAAACGCGTCATATACATCACAAATTTATACATGGTACATATTGTGATGGCAAATCTTTTATATTTGCTGGTCTCTGTGGTAAAGCTTACGTTATACTGTCTACTATGACTTTGTGACTATGACTAATAGAGGCGCAATCTTAATCTTTAGGTAATTATAGAGGAATTGTGGTAGAAACCGGAATGTATAATAATATAATTATCAGGCTGGCTAGATATATGAGTTAGCTGCCGTTTTGTTGTGCTCAGAACGGTAAAATGAAGCACGAGAAGTATTATCAGTAGGTATACATATTTTATTTCGGTTTTTAGTAAAAAAATCTCTTCGTATTCAAGAAACATAAAGTTCGTCTTTGTATTTCATATCTTCGTATTCTATTAGACTACCATTATAAGCAAGAACATAAGTTACTAAATTTTTAAAGTAAATTATGCACAAAAATACAAAACAAACCATTCCTCTCGGAGCAGTTACTGGTTTTTCCCGCGTTTTCGCTTGCCTCAAATTCTGGGGGTGGGGTAATGGAAAGAGATAAAAAGTAGCCATATAAAAAAAAATCACACTAATCTGTAGTTTCGTTTTGACGTGAAAAACGAACAAACAAATGCACTTTCACATTTCTTATATTATAAGATGGATTTACATATATGTAGCATAATTTCCTAGGTGCAATAATTTTTTTAGTATTTACGACGTAAACAAATAAAATCATTAAAATGAAACAAAATTAACGGATTTTATCGCGGTTTAATCACTACACACAAAGGAATTTATACTGTTTTAAGATTTTAGATGGATATTATTAACGGTTATCTTTATGTGTAAATTTTTATTGAGCTCCGACGTCGAACGTCGAGATGACGACGACGTTCCTTGGTGTGTAGTGATTAAACCGCGATAAAATCCGTTAAATTTGTTTCATTTTAATGTCTAATATTCGCGTAAACTTAAGAAATAAATAAAATCATATTTAAAAGTACACAATCTTATTTAGTAAAGAAATATGATCAAGAATTAGACTTGACAGTTAACAAAATTTATTAAAATCAACTTTTATTATTATGTACTTTAAAGTTATAGATTATTTAAACAAAACAATCTAAAAACGTGCAGCAACTCAGGCAAACTCGATGTTTCGAATGATCCGACCGGTGTTTGGTAAATAACGTACCGTAGTAATAGCTCTTGGTAAACATAGCTTAGCCCATATTTAGAATAACGAAGGAAACAGACAGATAAATGTTTCAACTTTCTAAATAGATAGACATTTTCATATTCAGGAATGAGATTTGTGAGAGACGATTGGATTTCTGATTTATCAGACGTATTTTAAGTTGAACTGGGCCTAATATATTTGGGCATATGTATGTTATTGTACAAAAACATTTACTGAAACTGTCATGCAGTATTTCGAAGCCATTTCGGTGAAATTATTGGTCAAAATTGGCATTAAGAAGACAATGATATAGTTAATGACGCTGATATTTAAAATACAGATAAGTCCATAAAATTTAACTAGACGATACGTATGTATGTATATGAATAGTGGCGGGAACATGCAATTTATGCACTAATACCAGAGTATTTGCAATAATGGTAGGTCCATTAGGCGAAGTGTATTAAAATGGCTTTTAGCAGCAATCAAGCATCTGGTTTGTGGCAGCTCGATTTTTCAATGCTTTGATATTAAATTTACTTAACAGTTTTGTTTACTTTAGTTAGTTATATTAGTTACTTCTTGCTTAACGCATCTTTGCTTTCGTGGAAATATAGTATGGTCAACAGCACATCGATCTAATCCATACCACAGATAATATAATACTAGC
>JADGIL010004690.1:0-18610 GCA_020352625.1 Cactoblastis cactorum | reverse complement strand
TGCCCCTACCTACAAGATGGCAAAAGGTTATCGAACAAAATGGTACATACATACTTTGGTTAAATGTCAATAAACAATATTTAAAAATGTTTTGAATTTTCTTAAAAAATGCGAAAAAACTTTTTCCCCGACCTATTATATAGATTTTATGTCATGATTTCTTTTATAAATAGCTTTTAAAATTCTGTATTTACATAAATATACCGCGAGCATACCGCGATTTGTAATAAAGCTGCGTTTGTGATAATAATTATTTAATTTTGTGATGACATAGTTATGGTAGTTACGTTGATTTGTTTGAGAAATAGGAGTTCAGTTACAAAGAAGAATGTTGTGAATCATACCGATTTAACTTAATAAGGAAGGCAACAGCTTTTATTTGAAATAAAAATTAAATAATGGCTACTAATATCGATAAAAATGCTGAAATAAGAAAAATAATATATATTTTTTAATGTATTTGGAAATAAACGTGCTAAAGATGAACTAACTAAACAATAATAAAGGAATAGTGCTTACCTCAAATGGTTCACAATGAAAATGGAGAGCAGAGGCATCATCTCTGCTTAGGAATGGAATGATTTTCATATCGCGGCGGTGGCGCCCTCTGACGAACCGTAAATAGGTTACGCATACTAAAAGCTTGCGAATGACGAACCACGCTTATAAGGTTTCCAACATTTCGTATAGATGTCTGTTTTATCTCTGAGAATTACTTGTTTATTTTTACCTTGAGTCTTCTTTGAATATTTTTTAAAACTACTAATTTGTATTCTTTATAAATTGAAATGTTATAAGGTTATTAGTGTAATCGGCTCTATAATTTCTCAGTAGTACTAAATATGAAAGTAAAAAATATGTTATTGTATCGTGGTTGTTTACAGTTGTTAATAATTTAAAATCTCATGTATCTTGAAAAATTCTATTCTATTATTTTAATAATGATTTAATACAAATAAATCCTGAGGAGTTCGAAAAAAAGTCGGTCTATAAAAAACTAAATTTATTTTTTAAAGATTTTGATTAAGATTATTCCTATTTATCAAGATTTAGAGATTAAAAAATCTGTTGGCTTTGAGTTGATAATACCTTCAATTTGACTGACAATAATAAGTAATTTTACTACCACTTCCATAGCACAATGGAGAAATAGTCTCGCATCAAACTCTACTGCATCATTTTCACCGTAGACTTAGACGTAGGTTGTTCCTTAATATTAAAGACGAGAAACAAAGATTCTCTATTACTGGAATCTATGTTGTAGGTATTAGTGTCATTAAATTTAGCAAAATTTCAACACTTTGGAATAGCATTTTTTCTACTTTTTTATACACAGCTACAAACTACTAGAAGAATACGTTTCACAGCAAGAAAGGAACCTAATTTAATATTGATCCCAACGAGAAGTTTATACCTCATTATTTATTTATATTTCAAGCATGAACCGGAAGTGGTTAGCTATAAATATTAGATTTTTGAAAACAATTAAATACTATAATGGGAACCTTGGAAATATTTAACATATAAAGATAAAAAAAAACTGTCCATATGAAAGACATCAACGCGATAGTTGACTTACATCTGTCAATACTTAGTTTATTTTCATAATAATCTCTGGTTCATAATAATCTATTTATGATGGATTAAGATATTATATACATACATTTACAACTATCATATTAATATAAAATTAGACTACTTAATTTTTATTGAAAAATATTGCAATTATTTTCTTTGTCTATCTGATACTTTTATAATTTATTATAAAGGTATCAGATAGATACTTTAGTTGAAAATGACGTGTGTGTATAATGCATAATACTATTATGACGGTAGAACAATTAAGTATAGAATTTGGGGAAGAACTAGAAAATTGTTTATTTTCACCTCATAATTACCTGTAGTAAAACTTGTTTAAAAAATTAAAAACTAAAAACAATGTAAAAATAATTATTTTATGTTACGTGTTTCCTTAGAAGTATTTTAATTTTACAACTTAATGACATGTTGTGAAAATTCGCAACCTAAAACAAACTTGTTTTCAAATATGTTTACGTTCAGTGAAACGCAATGTTGTATTACCAAATGTTTCTAAAAATTTTACCTGCGCTTGCGTTTCTCGGAATGGTGAGTGACTCGTATTGAACAATAAATAGTAGATACCTTCGGCGGCCATTATCTCGGCATCATCATCACGCAGACACGGTGGGAGCTTTCAAAGCTACAAGGAGGGGTTTGAACGCGCGGGGAGGGGCGCGGGGCGGCGTGAAAGCCTCCGCCTGCCAGTGCCGCGCCGACCGCGACGCAACCTGCATGCCGTTTCCGCCGTTATCGTTAACTGTCAACTGAAGGCAAACTTAACTTAAAAGTGTGTGTATCTTGTGATTAACTTTCTTAAATGAATTTCTTGAATCGATCTAGTGTTAAACCGTGATAAGGACCGAGTGTGATAGACCGGTGCTGATAGTGAGTGTGTCACGTGTGTTTACGAATGAATGTGACGGCGTAGGCGCAGCGGCGGTCGCACTCACCGTGAGATATTCGTGCGCGAGCAGGTCGTTGCGGCCATGCTGCATACCTGACGAGAGCGAGTGCGCGGCTTTGCGCGAACGGGACACAGCGTGTGCTCCCGGTGGACGGTAAACTTTCGCTGACGAGGAACAAAGTTTGCAATGTTATCATCGGTGTCATGACGAGGATGGAGCGATGGCACGTGGCGCTTCTGGCGCTGGCGATACTCGTCAGAGCTGGCGTCAGCGTCGCCACCGAGCAGATGCAGTCGCGAGCCGTCGACACTGGCGTTGACCTTCGCGTTCCAGAGGGTCAGCCGATCGGAACTATCGTTGGGAAAATTCCAACGAAGCCCGGCTTTACGTATCGTTTCAATGAACCACCGAAAGAATTTGTTCTTGATCCTATAACTGGTGAAATAAAAACCAATATGGTCCTTGACAGAGAGAGCATCGACCGTTATGCATTTGTTGTTCTTTCAAGTCAACCAACTTACCCTATTGAAGTAAGATTGCGTGTAACAGATGTAAATGATAATTACCCAGAATTTCCCGAGCCCAGCATAGCGGTTGCTTTTTCAGAAAGTGCAGCAGCTGGCACTAAATTGTTACTTGATGCTGCAACTGATAAGGATTTGGGTGAAAATGGTATAACTAACGACTACAGGATAATAGACGGAGACAACGAAGGCAAGTTTCGTTTAAATGTTACCGTTAATCCAAGTGGGCAAACATCTTATCTCCACCTTGAAACAACAGGAAAACTAGACAGAGAAACTAATGATTTTTATGTACTTAATATCTCAGCTCGAGATGGGGGTAATCCACCAAAGTATGGATATCTTCAAGTGAACGTTTCAATTTTAGACGTTAATGACAACTCTCCAATATTTGATCAAAGTGATTTTTCTGTATCTTTAAATGAAAGTGTACCTCCAGGAACTACAGTCCTTAAAGTAACAGCTACGGACAGTGATTTGGGTGATAATAGTAAAATTACTTACGAAGTGACTGATACTGAAAAACAATTTGCGGTCGATCCAGAGTCTGGTATCATAACAACTACTAAAAAATTAAGTTGTCCTAAATATTGTACAAACACAACATGTAATATGACTTGTGTTTTAACAGTCATAGCTAAGGATCATGGCGTGCCTCGTCAAGATGCCCGAACATACGTTACTGTCAATCTTATAGATGCCAATGATCATGATCCCGTCATAACTTTTACTTATGTACCACCTACTGCAAATTTTGCTACAGTAGACGAAAATGCCAAAAACGGTTCTCTTGTAGCTGCTATAACAGTTAGTGATATGGATGCTGGATTAAATGGTATCACTAATATACATATAGCTGCTGGAAATGAACTCAATCATTTTCGATTAGAAAACTCCTCGAGTGTCTACATAGTGCATGTAAACGGAATTTTGGACAGAGAAGAAATCAGTAAATATAATTTGACTGTAGTTGCAACAGATAGAGGAACACCTCCACGTACAGCTACTTCATACTTAGTGATTCATGTTAATGACGTCAATGATCACGAGCCTGTTTTTGAAAAGTCTGAATATTCAGCCGTTTTAAGTGAGTTTGCACCTCCTGGAACTTATATTGCTAGTATTACTGCAACTGATGAAGATACTGGAGTCAATGCTGAGATATTTTACGACTTTTACGATGGAAATAATTTTCAGTGGTTCGATATTGATCACCTTACTGGTCTGGTGACAACAAAATCAGCTTTAGATCGTGAAATTCAAGGAACTGTTGAGCTTAATGTCTCAGCACGTGATGGAGGGCCTAATCCAAAGTGGGCATACACACGACTGAAAATAACAATATTAGATGAAAATGACGAAGCACCCACATTTCCTCAAACCATTATAAACGCAACATTACATGAAAATATTAAGCCTATCAAAGAAATTTTAATATTAACTGCATCTGATTATGACCAGGGAACTAATGGTTCTGTTTCTTATTACTTAACATCTAATATAGAAAGAAAATATCCAAACACATTTGCTTTAGATCCAATAACTGGTCAATTAAATACCGTTGTCGAATTAGATAGAGAGAAAATATCAATGTATGAGTTACAAGTTCTAGCAAAAGACCAAGGCTTTCCTCCCCAGTCTTCTACAGCTACAATTTTTATAAATGTTTTGGATGTCAATGACAATGATCCCGTTTTTTATCCAAAAAGATATATACAGAGTATAAATGAAGCATTACCTTTAGGGACAAATATTTTACAAGTGAAGGCATACGATTTAGATGAAGGTGAAAATGCAAGGATAATGTATAAACTTGAAAGTGGTGGAGATGGTTACTTTGATGTTGAACCATGGACTGGTAACATAGTTTTGCAGAAAGACTTCCGAAAAGCTCCTTCGAAAATATATTCACTGAAAATTTCTTGTAAGGATAAGGGTAACAGATTGGCGTCTGAGGATGCAGTTGTAGAAATTATAAAGTTATCTTACCGCAAAAACCTTGAATTCTATGAATTAAATGGATACAATTTTAAAATTCTCGAAGACAGAGGTAGTTCTGCACCTGAAATTGGCCGTTACGTGGGCAAAGTGAGTGTCAAAGATGCACGTGGTATATCCTACTATATTTTGGAAGGAGATCCTAAACAAATATTCAAAGTCGATGAAAAAACTGGAATCATAACGACAAATGCAAATGTAGACCGCGAAGATAAAATGACATATCATCTAAAAGTTATGGCTAAAAGTGGAGTTTCCTATGGTTTTGCTACAGTAAATATATCAGTACTAGATGTCAATGATAATTACCCTATATTCCTAGAGGATAAAGATGAAGTACATATACCTGAAAATATGGCTGTTGGTCAGGAAGTATATTTTGCAAGAGCGGTTGATCGTGATTCTGGTTCTAATAGAACTGTATCATATAGACTGAATAATAATCCAGAACATAGTTTTAAAATCTCGGAAACAACTGGTGTTATTTACTTAAATAAGCCAATAAGTGGGGAACCTGGCAACGTTATGTTAATTGAAGTTACAGCGTCTGATAATGGAAAACCTTCACTTTCAACAAACCACCCCATAACAGTTATTATTAATGATGTCAATGATCATACACCAATATTCGATCACACCTCATATGAAACGTCTCTATTAGAATCAACTCTTGTAAATACAAGATTTTTTGCAATTTCTGCAACCGATGCCGATTTTGGGTTAAATGGACGAATTTCATATTCTATACTTGAAGGAAATTCAGACGGAAAATTTGGAATATTCCCTGATGGATTTTTGTATGTTAAGAGCCCTTTAGATAGAGAACAACGAGATTATTACTCCTTGACATTACTAGCATTTGATCATGGAATACCTCAAAGATCATCACAAGTACCATTGGTTATACATGTATTAGATGAAAATGATAATAGTCCACAATTTACTAACACCACCTTTATATTTAAAATAAAGGAAAACGAACCGCCAGATACATTTGTTGGAAAATTAACGGCTATAGACAAAGATATTGGCCGTAATGCTGAATTGACATTTAGTTTACCTGTAACACAAAATGAATTTCGTATTGATTCTAGGAACGGTTTTATCAAAACATTAAGGTCTTTTGATAGAGAAAGCTTAGAACATAACACAGGACAAAATTACATAACGTTAACGGTTACTGTAAGTGACAACGGAAGAGTAAAACTATCTGATTCTGTAAGAGTAACAATTTACATTACTGATGTTAACGACAATGCACCCATATTTACGCGAACACCGTATAAAGTTGAAGTATCAGAAGGGACAGCTGTTGGCGCTTCGATAATGAGAGTGTATTCAACTGATGCTGATGAAGGTCTGAATGGCGACATTTATTATGAACTTATAGGTGGTGATGAAACACGAAAGTTCTCACTAGATGAAGCAACGGGTCAGCTATTTATAAGCAGTCCGCTAGATAGAGAAACCGCTGATCATTATCAGTTAACCGTTTTAGCACATGATTCGGGACAGTCCTTACGTTTATCAACTTCAACTACAATATCAATAGAAATTCTTGATGAGAATGATAACGCTCCTATATTCACTCAAACAGAAATGGAAGCATCCGTTTTGGAAACTGAACCAATCAATAAGAAAATTATTCAATTTCATGCAACAGATGCAGATTTGGGTATAAATAAAGAGTTACAATTTTCGATTACCTCAGGAAATAGAAAAGATGCGTTTTACATTGACAGTTATACAGGAGGATTATTTTTACACAAAAAATTGGATTACGAAGATTTGACATCTTATACTTTGAATATAACTACAACAGACAATGGAAGCCCGAGTTTATCGTCAAGTATAGCTTTTACTGTGAATGTTATTGATGCAAACGACAATGCACCCGTTTTTACAAATACAGCAATTGTTCGCCAAATTAGAGAAGGAATACCAAAACATACACCGATTGTAACAGTTACTGCAGAGGATCCTGATTCTGGTATGAATGGAAAAGTCTATTATTCTATCAAACATCAAGAACCAAATAATAATCGTCGTCATTTTGCTATAAATAATATTACTGGTGTTATACATACATTACTACCTATAGACAGAGAAAGTATTGACACTTTTAGAATAACAGTCGTCGCGTACGATAGAGCTGAACCACCTTCAGCAAGATTATCAGCAGAGAAATTAGTAACAGTTATTGTTGAGGATATAAATGATAATGCTCCCATATTTGTGTCTATGAATGCTGCTGTAATAAATACGAACAGAATAGGAAAAAGTGTCGGTCGTGGAATATTTATTATGAACGTTCTAGCTCATGATCTAGACTCTGGAACAAATGGATTGGTCACATACAAGCTTATTCATGGTGGAAATGATTTATTTGACCTACATAGAAGCAATGGAGCTCTTACATTGCGCTATCCTCCGTCACCCCCTGAAGCTAGATGGAGTCTCGTCATAAAAGCAACAGATGAGGCCGTGTTAAGTGAACAAAGAAGCACTGAAACTTATTTGAATGTAATTTTAGGCGGGACTGAATTACATGGTGTTACTTGGACAAATGTTGGATCGGTGTCCGTGGCTGAAAATGAACCGGCTGGTACTGCTATTTTGAATGTGACTAATAACTTTAAATCTGATCTAGATTACTACATAGTGAACGTAACTGGTGATGGAAAACAAGTGCATAGGCTGTTTGATATAGATTCATCGTTGGGAATTTTATCAACGGCAGTGTCTTTAGACCGAGAAGCTGGTATCGATAAATATGAGGTAGAAATTTGCGGCGTGACATCTGGAGTACCACTGAAAACCACTACAACTAAGGTAAGTTAGAATACGATAAGAGGTTCAGTAACATTATAAATGCTGGTTGATATAATTTATAGCATGTAGAGGAATATTTGTAATTGTAATCCTTCAAGCGCTGGCAACCATAGAAAACATAAACGGTTTCACACAACTAGTAAGGGACTGATGAGATAATTAAAAGTTATTAAAACGTCACGCAAAGTATATTCCTATTTAATACCGAATAAATATTATATTTAATAAAATTGCTGTCAATTGCTATTATTAAGTTCAATTGAATTCTCAACATAAATATCTTCAAATATATAACAATTATATAAACAGTGACCAAAGGCTCTTTCCCCCATGAAGAAGTTGCTGGCAGTGTCTGGGAAGGAATTAAATAAAAATATTTACTTATATGTATATCATAAAAAAAAAGATGTTGACATTTGACATATAATTTGTTTAGTGTAGTTAAATGCAAAATCAAATATCATTGAAATTAAACCCGCATCTGTCAGATGCATTTGTGTTTTACCGATCACAGAGACAGATTGAGCGATCAGGATCAAATCTGCGAACCAGTGTCCTGCCCACACTTGACAATCCAACGCGAACAATCCAATTAACTTGGCACAATCCCTTGTGCACAAAACATGGAGCCTTGCCGCTTGTAAAATAAAAATAAATTCAAACGAATGCTCGTTAGCGTATGTCGACTGGCGTAATCGGGGGCTCTAAATTACGATAAGTTCAATCTCCGTAGCGATATCTCAACATTCATTCTCAGCCCTGAAGATTAAACATGAGTTCGTTTGTTATGCTTTTGAAAAAGTTAATTAGGTGTTCGGGTACAAATAATACTAGCAAAAATGTTAGGGGCACGCGAGTTTCTTAAAGCGAGTGCTATTTTTATCCATAAATGATCTAAATAATTAAATTTTCATAACAGTTGGATCGAATGTTAATTTATAAATTCATGACCTCCAGTCTTAATTCCATCCGACCTTTGAACTAAAGCTCTTTTAACTCAAAGTTATTGGTGTCAGAAACAAAATAAAAAGTCTACCCACAATTAACTGTCTCCTGCATTTCAATATAATATATTATGTTGATATAATCAACATAATATATTATATAACATCTCCCTTCTTGCTTCCATATTGCTAAACGTATCATTCGTATCTTAGGACTCTTGGCTCTGTCTACCTCTTAAGGTATACAAATGTGATATGGTATCTGTACTGAAAAAGTCTGAAAACGAGATTCGTTTTAAGATGTTTTTTTAAGTTATTCATTAATTTTTCGTATTTTAAAGGATTAAAAATAACTTGCGACCTGCTCCGGCTTCGCACTGGTTCAGAAACTTTCCTTGTGAATCATCCTAGCTATTAAAAACATTAAAATCCGTTGCGTAATTTTAAAGATCTAAACATATATGGGGAAAGCCAGCGAAAAGAGACTTTGTTTTAAACTAGTAGTTATTTAAACTTAGGTTGAATGGTACCGTCGTCATAACGATGATTATTCCAACGACTTGAATAAAAAAATATTATATTCAAAGGTTTTAGTGGGCAATATGTATCTTATATTTTAACATTTTTTTTAATGTGTATCTATTTAAAGATAACAGTTATGCGCATGATGTGGTTAGCACGGAGCCGACATTAATTTTTTTTATTTAACTATCAACATTTGTACGCGTCTAGCTGTCCACTAAGTGTAAAGCAAGTTCTTGTTGTAAGAGAATTCTGTAGAAAATTTTATGAGAAAAAATTATTTAACCATATCTTATTACTTATTCCACGGTACAAAATGAACCTTCTCGTTTAGAGGTGCCAATAGTAACTTTATGACGTTCTTAAATAATTGTTGAATTTCCTAAGTCAGATTATATGTATGACTTGTTAGAATGTATGTATGTGTTATGACAACGTAAACAGAATGTACATAATTAAATGAATGTATATCTAACAAACAAAATGGAAAGCTTTATAAGGGCTCTGTTTGTGTTTTTTCACTTATTTCTATTATTAGTTTTTGGCGGCGACGTCGCCCGTGTTTTTTTTTATGGCAGAGGGAGGCAAACGAGCAGGCGGGTCACGTGATGTTAAGTAATCACCGCCGCCCATAGACACCCGCAACACCCGGGGTGTCACAGGAGCGTTGCCGTGTTAATTACTATTGTCAATAACACGAGTTCTAAGCGGCTTATTAAGATGAAACCAACGTTATATATTCCCTATATATAGCTTATTACCTTTTAGAATACAACTGTGAAAACTGCATCAAATACTAAAAATATTGTGTTAACTTTTAAGGTTCTAAAAAGTCTTCCCACATTTTATTTTTCCCTAATATCCAGAAAGCTCGGTTACAGTTTTATTATATATATGTACCTATGTAGATAAAGCTAGCAAAGGTTTAATTAAAAATACAATATAGGTATTGGTATAACTTTTCGAGGTAAGTGTTTAATTTTATAACGTGTTTTTTATCGGTAAGTATTGAAAAAGTATAAGAGAAAACTAAAATTCACGAAGACTGATTTAGTTTCAAAGTAGGATCGACAATATCCAAGACCCAGGCCAATCAGAAAAATATAATTTTCCATAATTTCCTGACCGGGGATCGAGAACCCGGGACCTCTTGGGTAGCAGCCAGCTACGTTAATTGCTACGCCATGAAGGCTGTCAAACTACTAAATTTTCCAACCTCAACTAAATATTTTTTATCTCACTAAATACAAAGTCAGGAAAAAGCGGGAGTAATGTTAATTGTTGTGGATTTAAGCTTCAGGACTGCCATAAAAGTCATCCAATTGGAGGGGAGGTACGATTTAAAGTGGCAAGGGAGGAGGGTGAGCTATCAACTGACACCAAAAGCGCATTAGGACGCCGAGTTGCATTCTACGGACTGATTTATGCAACTGCAGCCGCCAGCCCGGCCATCGACACCGGCCTAATGAACGTACAACTTACGTTATACTGTGGAATGGGTTTCATTATTTCACGCCAATACTATTAGACTAATATTGCTTGCATCCTTGATGTTTGCTCCAGAATTAGCTTTGTTTATATTTTTAAATTTTCAAGTAACGACCTCTTAAAGACTGGGGCATAATGAATAGTAAATGAAAATTTTTTTAGACAATACTAAACTAGGAAAGGTAGTAGTTTTTCAGATGTTTTGACATTGAAAATTGCTAGTTAATATATAAAATTAATCATTATTTCCCATGGTCACATTAAAAGTGAAAACGATTAGCTCAAAACAGTTGATTATATTTTCCTGCATTTTCTGAGGTCTATTATGGGGAATAATTTTCAAAATTCTCACAGAGTCGTAACCACAGAAAACAGTTTTTAATAAATATTAATAACATATAATAAAGGCGAAAATGTATACATTACCTACAGTTACAGATAAAATAACACGAAAACCACGCTGAGATGCATGGTGTGCTTTATGATAAAGATTTACTTATAGGGAAAGGATACTGACCCATCGCCTATGAGAAGTATAACCTAGATTGTTTTTCACAATCTCCGTGGAAGAAAAATAGCGAACAGATTCTTCGGTTTTCTTTTGTTTTCAAACCAACAGGGAATTATTATCTCATTTCTTAATAATTCTCTATCTAGCCCGTAAGGGACAAAGACGTGACACTGTATCTGTGTTCTTTGGAAGTAAAAAGTATCAGGCGTAACATTTTATCAAAGGATTTATTGGTGGAAAAGTTCGAAGCGGCAAGTCAAAAGTAATGTAAAGTCAGCTTTTAGTTCAACCTGTAGCTTTATAAATGTTTTTGAGAGCCTCTGATAAGGATTTTGGGTGGCGCAATCCTAACGCTTATATCACGGTGGAAAAAAATCACTTACCTCCCTTTTTTGTCCGCCATAATGTAGTTGTATCTTGAAAGCACATTCATTAAGTTTATTTTCGTCCTTCTGATTTTGAATTTAAATACCATTTTAACATATTTGTAGAAAATATTTGCAAAGATTTATGTAAAAGGAAAAAGCATTTATCCTCACTAGCTGACCCGGCCAACTTTGTACCGCCAAATTTTATTTCTCTACTCGCAATATACATATATAATATAACTTTCTGGCAAAAACTAATTATTTTTTACATACTTTCTTATATAAATTTTTTCTACTTTTTTTTATAAAGTGTCTTATATATAAAAACCTTGTCCTGATAATAAGGAACACATAAAAAAGAAATATCCAATTTTGTGCATTCGGTCTGAAATTATGCGCGTACATAGATATCGGCGATTCATTTTAATTTATATAAATTTTGTGATACAAGTTTGTTTTTTTTTTAGATTTCGCAAATTCCTAAATTTAATATCAGTTGCGTTCCAGGTATTAGTACACATAGGAACTTTAAATTTGTAACCCGTAGAGTTTACAAAGTTTTTACTTTGTTAGCCAAACCTAATTGTAATATTTCAAAGTTTGGTATTTCCTAAAATTTGATTCAAAAAAGAGAAGCTTTGAAAACGCTAATTGCATAATATTTTATTCTTAATGCCTTCGAAAATTTATGTAGTCGTTCTTTTTTCCCATCAGTTTTTAAAACTCTATAGTTTATACAAAAGCCTAGAAGCACTGTTGGCGTTAGACTGTAGTAGTTCACGAAATATGTATTCATTAGAAAAGGGAAATTAACATTTATCAAAGTATTTAATTTTAAAAGAAAAATGTACTAGCTGTCCCTTACCACGCAGATGGTAAAATCAACTAATTAATAGGGCTTATATTATAACAGGCGATTCTTCCTGAAGAGTGTAGTCTAGCAACCTTCCACTAAGTACATCTGAAAATTCTACCATTTTAAAAGCCAGTCAGTTAAGCGTTGCTTTCGTGTCTCACTGACAAACTTTTGACTCCATCTTTTCCGTAAGAGATAAAGACGTTGTAGTGGTCTGTACTTAATTGAATTTAACTGTAGAGTAGATAGCTATTCGATTATTTTGCAAGTTGTACTTAAATAAGACTTGAGTGACATGCCGAACGTGACTAGAAACTTAGGTGCACTATCAGAAATCCTACGCCGAGGCATTGCTTGCGTAAGATTGTGAAGTCGTGAGATGTTTCCTTCAACACTTGAGTAGGTGTGAGTAAATAATTGTGTTTACTTTGATAATCTTCATCAAACAGACTCGAACTCATTAAACATCTAGGGCCTATAGGTTTGGTCGGTAAATGTGGCGTTGTATTTTTTATTCACATTTTTATGTTTAAATAAAATATTATGGTTTTTCTAACTATCGCCTATATAAGATTATGTTTCGTTATACACTTTGTATCAACACCAAAGAACGTTTATACAGAAAACTTACTTTGGGGCTTACTCAATTTGTGTGATATTATTTCTTTTCATATTTATTTGGTATATCACAAAAAACTATCTTCGTAATTTAAATGAACTCAATAATGCCAAAATACATCGAAAAATATGACATTAAACATTATTACGATGAATTGTGTGTAGAATTACTATGTGATTTTATTACAAATCTCTCAAAATCTCTATAAGCTTTGAGTATAAAATAGTTGCATTAAAGTTTAACAAAAACGTACTTTATTAATGGACTATGTCACAGACAAATTTATAAGCTATGAACATTGATTAATTTGACAATTTTATGACCGTAGGCAAAGGTGGTGTGGGAATGAATATGTAATGATTTCCAGCAACCTTTACATTGAGGACGTAATATTTTGGCCCCGAAACATCAGATTTTTATTAACTGTCTTTAAAAACTGTTATGCATTAATTATTATATCCTGTTTCCAAAAATACGGACGTGTAATCAATAAATAATAGTAGCCTGCGACGTCAAATTTAGTTGCGTGAATTTTTCTATAAATTCTGAACGGTAAGCAATTACTAAAATTGCACGTGATTATTATGAGATTCTAAAAATACACGAAAAGTTCCGCCACCGAATCGGCATAAAATGTCGATGTTTTAATCAAAAATATTCAATAAAACATAATCGTTAAGTCATGGATATAATATACGAATACTAGTATTAGTACTTAGCTTATAATATTATTAAAGTAGATCTAGAAGTGGAAAAAAACGTAGAATATGCCGGCTGCTTCTCTTCACGGGCAGATTTTGTAAGACAATCAAGGGAAAGGGCACAAATTGGTGAGGTTACAAATTGGTGAGTTTCACATAGGCGATAGGAATACAAATACATATATATTTACAAATGTAATATTATAAAATTGTATTCTATATAAACAAATTTAAAATAAAGAGAAATCCGTTATTCCACTAATAAATAACCCACCATTCTGCTAAATGTGGCCTTAAATTTGACGACTTTTCTCTCTTGTCTATTTCGTAGAGGATAAGGACTGTATGCCGGCAAAGTTCTTGCCTATCGACCAAGAAAGTCCCAGATTCGACTCCCCGGTCAGTTCATTATGTAATATGGTATTTTTCTTATTCGTCTGGGTCTTAGATGTATATTCTATATACATATTTATTTATTATAAAATGTTGTCTCGTAGAGCTAGTATCCCATCATACAAGTCTCGAACTTAGTTTGGGACTAGAACTTACTTTGTGTGATTTGTCCCTTTATATTTATTTATACTAGTGCATACTAGTTATAGGAACAAATATATAGAGTACTGTAGTAGCGTCTAAATAAATGCCATTATAGGGCATTTAGTTAATCGACAATTGCTGCTGTAAACAAAAATAAGTCCCTAATGTAAAAATTTGCCAAGGTGATTCTCCAATATCGGTCTGTAATCATATATAGATTGTTTCTTGACAGTTCCCCAAGTCGCCAGCTTTCTTATGGCTGTTGACTACAGTGACCACTGAAGCGTGACCCGCCCCTCCCTTCTTATATATACCCCTACAAGACGCAAACAGGGACATTGATTACACTGTCACAGGCCTCACTTAATTGGACACTTTTATGTGTGTGTATTCATGTTAAGTCGAACCGGTTTCTAGTGGATCTGATGCTTTCTACGTCACACATTGGCCTGTGTACACGATAGTTATGACTTAGCCTTGTGTGCTGATCATAAGTTTGTATGAGACTGTATTTAAGGTTAACTTAAGAATATTGCATGCTTTAAGCGCGAGTGTTGGTATGCTCTACTGTCGCGTGAAAATCATAATACGGTATTTCGCCGGAATTTTATAAAAAAAAAATAATTTCCCCAGTTAACTACAAACTAGACTAAAAAAAGACAAAAAAAATCTTCGCAGACTAAAAAAAGACAAAAAAAATTAATGATCATTTTTCATCCAAGTTAGAACCGATTAATTACTGAATTCATGTAAAACTTAATATTTTTCAAAAATTTTATCAAATGTTTATCATAATATCTCTCAGTAAACACGATAACTTTCGAAAAACACAACTAATTCTCAAAATATTTTTTATTAGGTTCGTAAATAAGGTCTGAACAAGTGATTAAAAAATCACGACTTAATTATCTGCCGTTATATTATAAATTAATATTTCATGACATTATTTTCTAAATTTTAGGCCGCCATTAAAATATTTTTTAGTAAACAAGAGTTCTCATAAAGTCAATGTGTGCATGCGTTACTATCTGTCAGTTTTTGTAGTTAACTTGACAGTTGGTGTTCAAGTCGCCTAAAAATAACACTCATGGCGGGAAAGCTTAAACGTAAAATATTGTTATTTTATTTTTATATAGTCTTTTATACAGGTCTTCGTGCGCAGATTGTAGAAGTAAATTAATTTGAAGCGGAAATTTTCATAGACGGATTAGCAACCTGTCACTATTTCTGTAACCCCACCAATATGTAATTCTACCAATAATCCCACCATTTTGCTAAGCGTGGCTTAAGGATAAGTTTGAGTATCGCCACTCTTGGTTCTGCCTACCCTGTAAGAGATAAAGACGAAGAATATGACATAACTGACAACTTTATTAAAAAATTAAGGTTGATCGTATTTATTTAATTTAGAACTTCAATATTTTTATGTAAAGGAGGGAAACAAGTTTATTATTGTTAGTAGTCATACTTAGTAACACCATGAGCAATTTTCTTTAAAAATTTAAAAGTAACATCCAAATGTCTTACACTTATGTTTTGATTGGATATTTTATCTTATGCATCAAATTAAAAAATAGAGGAAAGAAAGAGGAATAATTTAATAATTTTACTTTCCATCCAATCTTATAGTTAAATATAATAAAAGGGTAATTTTTAACAGTATTCCAAATTAAAGACCGACCAAAGCTCCGCAATACTATTCTTCGACAGTGAATACAAAAACGGTGGTCAATTCGAATTGTAAATATAAAATTGTATTAACATTGGCACCTGTAACTTTAGGGCAGCAAACCTTACGCCTCCGCGACGTTTTACTGCAAAATTGATTTCCTGATGGTATCTACTCTCCCGAGGGAACGTTGGATAAATAAATACTTTACGATAATCTCGGCAGATCTGAGACAGGCCAGAATTACGGCATGGCGGAGATATTATTGCATTTTAATTCCGCTCTCGACACACCTCCGTCGCATTACGATTTGATATGATTTAGTGCGTTATTGTACGCGCATGGCGAGGTACTGGCAACATTACTGCCCCAAGTCAAATAAATTTCGGAACGGCCGAAATCAGCGTGGCTTTCTGATCTTGATACCTTGCATTCGGATATTACTACTAAATTACAATTAAGGTTAACGTTTTGACATATCGCGTTATATTTCAATGCATTCTTTACGCCTATAAAGTATAATGTACACAGAGACGCAGCATCGTTCGTTTCATGTATGTCGTAGTGTAAGTTTTTCTTTCTTTGTATACAAATGTTAACGACATGATACATATATAAAGAAAATAAATATTGTGACTTGTTTAAGAGACTAAAAAAATATTGGTGATTTAACATTTAAGCTAAAGTCTGGAATTGAATATCCCGAGAGATATAAGGAAATTGAAGAACAAATATTATGTTATGCTCCATAACCACAGTTTTTAATAATAAAAAAATATTTTTTTTTTTATAATTTAATATGTTTTTATTTGATGAATGATTAATGACATATAAAAAAATATATAATTCAATTAATCTAAATTTAAAAATAAAACTAAACTTTAAAAATAACTTATATAAATAACGATTACAAAATGTACAGCTTACAGTACAGTCAAATTAATTTTATTGGACAATTTGATTTTGTTTTTGTACTGCCCATTTGCGGTGTCAATATGTGAACAACATATTATAACAATTCGTTAGTAGTGTGTACTTTTCTTTTGGGGAAAAAGTTTGAAGAGTATTTTTGTGCCCTGCTTTCTTAATTATTTCAAGATTTACTGTACCAGATGTTTTTACATAGTTATATAAAGCATATCAAAATGTACTGAAACATAAACAAAACTAGTTTTCATTTATTGTAACTGATTTCTAATAACTATGTTATTTGGTCTGATAAGAAATCAGCAACTTCCATACGTATCGGACAATTAAACAAAAATTTCATTTCACTAATTAAGAACAGACCGTGCTGTATATTTGTTGATTAGATTTCTTGATAAAAATCCTTTAGAATTGGTAGCGTGAGGTGGAATAACGGTGCCGAGCCAAAGGCAAGCGTGGGCCGAACATTCTTAACATTTCACATGCGATTTGCATTTTACTACTTTTATCTAGCAGCAAACGAGATTCCAAGGCGTGAGTCGAGCTCCATATTGCTTACATTAATTATATCCAGATCTCTAAGGATATGTTCACTTATTTTAAGTTTATGTAATTTTGTGACCAACCCAATGTCACATATGTCTCTGACGTTTGCCATCTATTTATACGTGATGATGATATGTCGTTTTGTTAGAACGTAATAAATGGCGAAATGCGTGTCGTAATTGAAGGGTTGTTACGAGAATAACTATAGTAATATGCGGTCATATAAATTAAAAGAACTATAAAACTATGTTACATAAAAGCTTCATAAAATCGTGACGGATATTAAAAATGTTTTTGATTATCAAAAATAATTTAATCCGCTATCCACCAAACATGTTCAAAACTCAAAACATAGCTTATAAGGCTAATTATATTAATATATTTATAAAGTTTATAACAAGAGATTCACCCAATAGGTGATTATATAACAACTTGTCACTATATCTGAATCTCCATTCCATCCATAAGCTTACGAGTATCATTCAGTTAAGCTTGGCCTTTGAGTTTCCTAAGTTTTAGATCTTTCTGAAGGGTAAACAGTAAGTGTGTGATAATGTATTTTTTGAGATTAAAATAATATCACATATTATGAAAATGTGGATAATTTTGCTTAAAACCTACATGTTTTGGTAGAAAATAAATCACTAACCCACCAAGGCTGCAGGTAAGACAATGCGCCGGCGCACCTACAATTCATTCAATAATTGTAGGGGCGAGCGATGTCCGTGCCGCGCGCACAGCAGCTAAACGCCACTTAGTTGTAGGGATGTAACTAATTATATCGATAATATCGATCATTGGAACCGATGCGACCATTTGCATCAAACACATAATTTATTGGCCTTGCAATTAATATTGTGAGCGTTCGTTGGAATATAGAATACAAATTTTACATCCACTCTATGAGTTGGATACCCTTGTACAAGTCAAAATAAATGCTAATAAAAAGAAAAGGTATAAAATTATCGTAATAAATTTTATGTAATAGTTATTGTATTTCATTGTTCAATTATTTTAGAACTAATCGCATGTTTAGGTTTTACTACCTATGTATATCTATATGTCGGAGTGACAGCACACTG
>JADGIL010004687.1:13453-34266 GCA_020352625.1 Cactoblastis cactorum | reverse complement strand
ATAAAATGTAGCCTATATGTTGTTCTGGGTCTTCAGCTACCTACATACCAAATTTCATCTTAATCGGTTTAGTAGTTTTTGCGTGAAAGAGTAACAAACATCCGTACTGACATACAAACTTTCGCATTTATAATAATTAGTAGGATAAACTAAACCCACAATCCCGCAAAAAAGTCTACGGCAAAACACTGCTTATCGCTTATAAACGAGCAGTCTTCAGCCGTTGCGTAGTTTTAAAGATCCAAGCATACGTACATACGAACAGACAGCGAAAAATGACTTTGTTTTATACTACTACGACTTTCCTTTTTGTCCAGACCCGGGACCAAACCCGCGACCTGCATGGCATTGTAACCACTACGCCATAGAGGTCGTTTTCTATGCTATTGAACAAATTCGAAAAATATAACATCACTTCCAACCACAGATCCTGATCTGTGCTTCCAGCCCATTAGTTCCTCTATACGAACTTGGCTCCTCCCCAGTGTTGCCAACTCTACTTATATTTTAATTAATTACACAAAAAAAAATCAATATCTTCACAATTTTAGGTCCAGAGTACATTCACAGGTGTTTTCTTTAATGTACTACGTATTTTTATTAGCTAAAATGGAGGAGGTTCACAATTCTTAACCGGCTTCAAAAAGCAGGAGGTTCTCAGTTCTTAACCGACTTCAAAAGGAGAAGATACTCAATTCAATTGTGGTTGGCAAAATTTGAATAAACCTATTTCAGAATTGGTTCTGGTTTCGGGGGTCAGACGGTAGTCGCTCTGTGTAAAACCCAGTGACCTCAATAAATCTCCTAGTTTAAGTAGCGGACCCCGAGCTCTACGCGTCACCGCTGAGGATGCAACTGGAAATATGTGAAGATTGTGGTTGGCAACCCTGCTCCTCTCAGTCACAGATTCAAAATCAATCTTTTGCCCATTCAACGAGACGTGTCAAATAAACAAGTACATTAACAATAACACAAGTGTAGGGTGTATCTAGTCTGAGGTCGGGGGTGGAATTTTTAGGGGTCGGTGTGGACAGTGTAATGCCAAATGTAGTAGTTTTTTTATTGTCTAATTTATTCGAAATCTAATATTCTTTAAAATAATACATTAATGAGTAAAGTGGATATGGGGGGGGGGATTATTTAACGCGTGGAAAGACCCACGTTTTCCTATTAGTGTCCCTATAACATGACATACTTACATAAATACAGATTGAAAACCATGAACTTCTTTTTTAATCTTTTGCAGGAATATTTTCAATAATTAGGTGATAATTTAATTTAGTCTAAACTTGAAAATAAAAAACTAATATATGAACTTAAAATCTAAATTAATCTAAACTTGAAAATAACACTTATCTAAATCAATTAAAATATTATTTACAAAATGTACAGCCCCGCCAAAATGTCGCTTTGCTAACGCTAACGCTAACGCTAAAAGGCTCGTAGAAATAAAATAAAGACGTTTTCATAGTTCCGTTTAGCATAATATCTGCCAACTGCCAAATTAAGTGAATCAAGTGCTGCTTTTTGTTTTGTATGTGACAGTTACCACAGATAATATATTACCTTGCTAGGAAGTGCATCTTGATGCACTACGAACGTAGTTGAAAGGCATGTATATGTTTGGTGTACCCATGGTGTACCATTAGGTCACCTATGTCATAATAATGCATTGTCACATGTCAAGGATGCCTTTCAGCTTAATTGGCCACTAGTAGTGGATGAAAAGCTTGCAAGATTTGATAAAAACAACGAGACAGGTGACACTACTAGAACAGTATTATATAATCTGTGGTGAAACTAAAAGCTTTCAACAAAAAACGGGATTGTGGAGTATGAGCTTGTTTCGCTCGTTGTAATAAAATACATAAACAAAAACCTTTCAAGAACAGATTAAGTTATTAAGAATTTAATTTATCATGACAAGATTAAGGCGTGGTTTTTGTATTGATATTTATAAATATTAAAATGAAAGAAAGTATAAATTATGGCCACTGGCCATTACGTGATACAATGACCTGTATAGGGGTACAATTCGTACAGATTCAGTATCACGTCTTTATTGCCTACGGGGTATGCAGAGCCAAGAGTCGCGAAACTCGAAGGCAACAATTAGTTAAATAGTGAGCTTATTGGTGGAACGGAGACTCTGATCTAGTGACAGGTTGCTAGCCCGTCGCCTATAAGGATTCCCGTTTCAAGCCCTTTCCCTTGATTGACTTTTACAGTCTGCGTGAGAAGAGTAGCAGCTGGTTTCTACATTTTACGTTTTTCTTTCGCTTCCAGACCAGCATGCAAGTCGTGCATGAATTCGTAAAATTCAGGGATTTTTAAAGGCACCACAACCTTTGACTTCATCGCTGCTTGTCATCAGGCCAGAATGTGATACTTACATAATGTAATAAAAATAAAAGTTAATTACGTCCATTGGTGTGTAAAAATAAAACTTTTACACGCCGACGGACATCGAAATCTTAGCAATAGTTATCGGGTCCCTTATTCGCCTTTTGGGTATAGAACCCCAAAAATGTGACACATTTTTGACACTTGCTGCGAATAAATGCATTTCTAAATTTGTAAATAGTGTTTTAAACTAATCATAGCAATCGAAGTTTCCATTCGAAGAAGTTTAACGCGATAATGAAATATCGCGATCTCTTAATTCTTAGACGAAATTTTCGCGATCAGTAGGTTAGATTAGTGATTAGGTTAATAATTTTTTAAAATTAATATCATTGTTTCAGACACGGACTCAAACTTCGTCAGCTGTCAGACGGGCGCCATCTTGTGCAAGTAATATACACCCCAAATGGCGAAATACAGGACTGCGAAATCATAAACCAGGGAAAAACAACGAGAAACTTCCTCAGGTCACTTCGAAAGGAACTGAAATTGGCTTTAGATGAAGAAAGCTACAGAATAACGCAGAAAGATAAGAATAATATTGATGATGAGAAATTTTACAGACATTTTGGTAACGTCACGTTCAGATTACTAAAAAGTGGAGATGATTTGCCGTTACAAGTTGCGTCTTGGTTAGATTATGATAAATTGAAGATGGAGTGCTTAGAAAAACATGAAGAGCTAAGATTCATGATGGAGAATAGGAATAAAATATCAGAGAATTCTTTGGCGAGGTAATAAGTATATATATTTTTAACAACGCCTTGAATTAAAAGTGACATTATATTTTTCTTCAGACTTGTCGATGCATTATTTAATTTTTGCAAAGTTGTCAACACTGCAATCGATAATTTGATAGAATTTCAGTTTTTTTTTTTGCAAATAGTGTAGTGTAAATACGGCCATATTTAATTTTAACAACTTTGGAAGTACGGTAGTGAATTGACCAAGTTTAGCAAAAGTATACATTTTTGGATACTAAATTATTTATTGCAGTTTAATGACACTGAATCTAGTGATCAAAATGGTTAAGTATTTATTAAATACAAATTAAATTAAAAGCGATTTCAAATTTATTATGATAAATAGTATATTTGAAAAAACAAATTATTTTGGTCAACATTACATTTCGAAAAATAATTTGAAATTAAAATTTGGACATGTGAACATTAATTCAAGGTGTTATTTCATTAATTTGAACACAATTTGCACGTCTTTTTCTGTTTTACAAGTTTCCGAACACATCACTTTTCATCGAAATGACCTCTTTCGTTCACCAATATATGAATGTATCATTATATATGACGTTCAACGTACATCCTTTCGTGTTATATGTTGTTTATATATATTATTCCATAAATAATATTGTTGGTCTTGTTAATAAGCGTCCAATAGTTATTACTTTTTAAATAATTAAAAAACGGGCGAAGGAAACTAATTATAAAATAAATGCCATTCAGTTTAAATATGTAGGTTTAAAAAGCTATCTTCATTTTAAGACGGTGTGCAACAAATATTCTTCTGCAATTGTAACCTAAAAAAATATATAAATACTCTAAAATGCAATATATATATACATATATTACAAAACATAGTAATATATACCTCAAATTGCATCAAATTTTGGTACTGCGGCAACGTGTCCAAAAGACTGAAAGTATTACTAATTTCGATGACAATTATGCTTCAAGCCTTTGAGACATAAAGAATATCCTACAGTATTCTTCATCATGAGAATTACAAACTTATAATCTCATATGGAACGGCATTTAAAAAATAAGCAAATTAAATAAGTATGTTCTTTTTCGGAAAGAATATTATTTTATCGATTCTCTCCAAAGGGCCTCTACGTGTTGGACCAAGCCTCTTAAAAGTCCGGGTCACCATGCCCATGATTATGTTAAGGAGAAACAAATAAAACTAATGCGTGTAATTAATGTAATATTAATAAGATAACAAGGCTTTTAATAATACTTATACATATAAATTTTGAACTAATATGCAATTCTTTTGTATTTGAATGAATTGCTTATAATTAATTATATCTTAAGATACTAAATAGGCTTGTAGTTTGAATATTTTAAATAATAATACTGTAATTAAGACATATTTTTAAAACTTGCCAATTTGCGCTAGCTACTAATTTAATATTATTTATTTATTTTTCATAAAAACATATTAATCATTAATTCTCATTCTAAATTTTCATCCATTTTTTCCATTTTATTTCCAATTAATAATAACTAATATTAATAATTTATTTCCAATGCCTCTCATTGCCATAACTCACATTATCCATTGAACACTCAAAACTGAAACTCTATTGCTCTATGGCTGCATTCTTATTTTTTCTCAACTATAGACTATGTTCAGATCGCATATAGAATTTTTTTTTTTAATTTTCTAATGGTATTGGGAAAGATCTGAACCTAGCCAAAATCATAACCCACTAATTGCGGTGACAGGTCGCGGCGATCCATGAGGGCGAATTTCATTGTGCCCGGAACAAAATGGTGTGGGGCAGGTCAGCTAGCGGAAAAATACCACGAACTTGGCGACGATAGGACAGAAGACCGCTGCTGTAGGACCCACGACAATTGCAGGGTTAATATCGGCCCTTTTAGACGAAGATTTGGATATTTCAACTTTAGACCGTTCACGGTATCTCACTGCAGATGTGATAGGAGGTTAGTTTTTGTTTTTTTTCTCTTTTGTTTTGTTTCTTTTTCTTATGGATTGGAAGGTCGGAGGTTAAGGCTGTGGTTATTTTGTGATGGAATGACTTTTAATGTTAATTGTAGTGGAGTCTAGACAATAAAAAATATTTATAATAACATTTTACTTTACATTGAACTTGGATCTACTCAGCTTCGCTTTTATTAGTTTCCTTACACCGTGAAGTAGTTATTATGCACTTTGTGATATTTTAAAATAACTTATCAATAAATACAAGCCTAACTAGGCAAACTGAAGATTGTTTCAACTTAAATGTCGACAGTAATAAATATTAAACTATATAAATTTATTTTTACTTCTACAACTTCATGCCACTTCCTTTTTTGGTCATCTAATAGCTAAAGAATGATCATTTGTATCGTAAAAAAGAAGTTGCATCACAAAATACCACGGTTTCTTACGCTTTTCAAACGAAGTCACGACTGAGCACATCTTTTGTCCCTAGCTTTTTCACGGTGGAAGTTTTTAGGTTATGTTCACGTCAGTTAGTCCTTGCCTCAAGGTATTAGGGCGATTTTTTAAAATATATATCACTCACTGTATACAATAATATAACCACAGTTTGGGTTGTATACATTTTTAGTTGATAGAAGAATTAAAAATTCAGTCTTTGTATTTTGTTTGTTATAAACAAAAAACAATATTCAGTCAAATTTGTATGCTGTTGTGTAATAAATAGTGCGCTAAATACTTTGAATGATGAGGAATATATCATCAGACAGTTGACATCCGTAGGTTCAACCTTTTATGTACCATAAATCAGAAAGCAAAAATTTGTAAGAACTTTTCAATTTACTATTAATCAGTCATTACTTTTTTATATTAAAAAGTTGTGAAAACTTCTTGTGAAAATATCTTGTAGAAATTAGAATTAAACACATACAGTATCACGTCTTTATCCCTTACGGGGTAGACAGAACCAACAGACAAGGGTCAAGAGGTTAGATCTTATATGTTATGGTTGTAAATAATACTTTTATTTTAACTTTTCATTGGCAAAATCATTGACTGTCAGAACAATGGAGCGATTCAATTAAAAAGAAAAAAAGAGAACACCTTTTGTAAATATATTGTGAATAATATGGTTTGTGTGGTTTCTGGTGTGGGTTCGGGTGATGTGTATAATTGTGTGTTGGTTTTGGATTGTTGTTCAATTGCCACAAGTATCTGCATATGTACATATGTTTTGGGTCTAAGCTTTATTTACGTTTGTCTTATTGTTAGAAGTTTTTATCTATGGTACTTGATACACCTAGGGTTGCCAGATCGTCAAACCTAATAGCCGGATAGGCTATCCAGTTTGGCCGGACATTTGGATAGAAAGGCCAGACACCCTACATAATTATATAGTAGTACGACGGGCGGCACTACGGCCTGCGGGAGCGACAAACAGTCGATTCGTCTGCGCTCGGCCACGCTCGGCGCTCGCTCGTTTGAGAAAAGTAAAAACCTAACAAAAGCCGCACAAGCTGGACACCGTTTATTTTGGCCGGACACCCCATCAAAATGCCTACCTATGTCCGGCTCTATCCTGCAACTAAATACACCGCCAGCGAGCAAGCGACAATTTAATCGACATTTTTTGTCAGAAAACCTAGTTTGTGAAGACATGAGGATAAAGCCGGACACTTTAATATATTAATATTTTTTGTCCCTGTCTTTCTTTCCGCTGTTTGACATTTGACAAAGAGGAGAAAACGTACTGAATTAAAACGTGCAATTAAACGGTCGTTGATTTTTTATGGATATTCAGAATGGTTTACTAATTATTTTAGGAGCTTGGTTACATATTTAACCAAAATATGTATGCATTGGCGAGGTAAGTTGAGTCAGTACAGATACTTATTATCAATTCCCTTACGGGGATTGCCGTAAACGAATGCCCTTTTGGGGAGGGCGGGGGTTTTTTATTGGTCGGCAACGCTTCTGTGGTGACCCCACATGTGTTGCAGTTGTCTATGGTGACCTGCCTGCTCGTTGCCTACCTCTGACATAAAAAAAACTTTAAGAATTATCACATTATTTTGTTTTATTGCCTATAGTTTTCCTAATGTACGCGAAATATGAATTTTTGTTGGTATTTTTTCATATGTTAGGTTACAATATTAAAGATTTTGTACGGATTCCTAATTTTTTTTAAGTCTAGGATTCTAATGGTGAAAGAATTTTCAAATCGGTTCAGTAGTTTCGGCGCCTATTCAGTTCAAATAAACAATACTTTATAAAGAAAATTTCTAAGGAAAATTTGTAAGCTCTGACGTTGACTAAATGATGTCTCTATTTAATAACTACATATTATTTTACACGTTACATACATAATGTCTGTTATTAAAATTTCAACGTCAGATATATATAATATACAAATTATAATAAGTAAGTACAGTAATTATACGGTAGCAGTTTCATTGCTATATGTATGTAATAGTATATACTAGTAATTACCTGAATCTTAATTTCTCGTTATGTAATATGAAGATTATGTACATAAACAATCTAAATAGCATAACAATTTCCATAATAAATCGTTCGAAAACATTATCGTTGCCATACCATTCTGTAAATCCTTACAAATATATATAAACGCGATAGTACAATCGGTAAATAACAGTTTAAAATCGTTGAATGTAAAGCCAAGACGAAAACACGTTGTTGATAACTTTCTTGCAGTGCAACTAATCAACGCATATCTCGCTGTGGTGTAAAAAGTATAATTTCAGTTTGGTCAGGCGTAGGAAGGAGATAAATACATACCATAGCACTTTTCACATCAATATTTAATAAATATTAATAGACTAACAGTATATATTTAAGATTTGTAACTACAGTAGAATCCAAATCGTGTTCATGGTCTAATAGACCTGTATCGCCACAGCTAAAAGTTTAGGACCACCTTAAAAACGTCTCGTCCTAAAATATATTAAAAAAATGGTGCTGCTTTGAACGAGTCAAGGAACTAAGTAATAAAGTTATTTCGAACTTTATAAAAAAATCACAACTTCTTCTTAATGATTCTCGTGACGTTATGTGTCACATTTAGCGAACTTGGCTTAACGCACAGCAGTGTGTCTACATTTAGTCTATGGTGGAACAGTATATATATTTTTTCAATCGTTCTAAACGTTTAAGACTACGTCCTGAGTCGTAAAAGATATTAAAAAAAAAATAGTTAATTATGTCAAATAAAAAAAAAAATCTTAATATAATAAGCCAATTAAAGACACATGAAGACATGCGTTTTTAAATATAAGTATAGAAAGAATTTGGTGTAAATAAATAATAATATAATCAAATAAAATATTTTCAAATGTATGTAGCTAAAAAAAATTATTTTATATTTAATTACATACTTGGCTTATAAAAGAGAAATTAGAGGTGATACTAAACCATCAACTATGACATTTTGAGAAATGAAGTGGGTTCTACTTGGAACTATTTTTATTTTTAAAATTAATTAATTAAAAAAAAAATTATTCCTTCCTTTCTTCTGAACTAAAGGGCTCGGTGAGAACGCAAGCCCTATTTCATCGTCCACAACTCATTTTGTTTTTTTCAAATGTCATAGTTCGTCCATTTATATAAGTACTGAATTTGTTTTTTTCAAAAACTAAACTGTTTTCAATATTGTCGTTTGTATATCTTATCTATTTAACTAACCTCACCAAGTCACTTAGAACGAAGTTCAACGACAACGACGATCTAAACGACTGATTAACACTTAAACAGCTGATTTAATATTTTTTCGTGTTAACCACGCGTTAACCAACAATTTTGATCCTATAATCGCCTGATTAGATCAAGTCGGTGAACTCAAATGAGAATACATGAAGAAAACGATTATGCAACGGAGTTTGTTCCGCCATTTCTTTTCCATTTGCGTTTTGGAAGTGGTAGTAAAATTATTTGCAAGTAAATTATTGACGTCAAACATTGTTGAATTAAATTATTATTAATCAAATTGATGGTTCAAAATCCAGATCCTAGTCTATTTTAAAAACATTTTGACTTTGATTTTGATTATAAGAATTATCCGTAGCTGAACTACTGGTGCTAAAGGGAACATATCAAGTATCCTTATTATGGTCATATACCATAAAGTTTATGGCCCTCCAGAGTCCTGTTGAAACGTTGGAGGGTGATTTAAGGCATATAAAACTAAATTACTATTAATAAAACTAATTATGACTTATTAAAGATTTTATCGTACAACGAAAACTTGGAATTAACTTTTTAAAATTACAAAAGAGAACTTAATGCTTAAAACCTGACTGTGGCCGTACCTGGGACCTTTCGGTTCAAAGGCGAGGAGTTTACCGTTGCGCCACCGGTCGTCAACTCGGCAGCGCAACGGTTTTAAGTCCTTGCCTGTCCCGAATACGATCTCCGGTCTAGTCACGATAGTAGTTCGGGTATAAGTTTCTTGTACAACTTTACATACCAATTAAACAAGAATCACCGCCATAAACTACCATGATGGATGGTCTATTGACGATCAGTGTTGCCAACCTAACAATTTTACAGCGCTCTCCGAGTCTATGACGGATTTTAAAGCTGCCACTCGGTACCCGTTTATGATTATTTTATTAGTAAAATGCTGGTGGTCCGTCATCCGTGTGGGCTGTGTATTAAATAAATAAATATATTGTGGCAGATCACACAGATCGAGTTAGCCCCGAAGTTAGTTACAGATTTTTGTCATATGATACTAACTCAGTGATACTATATTTTATTTAAAACAATCCACATATAGATAAACATGTAAGTCTCAGACCAATCAGGTAAAGGTTATTTTCCATCATGACCTGACCGAGGTCGATCCCGGGACCTCCTGAGTAGCGGTCAGTCACATTAACTATTACTTAGGTCGTTATAATTATTTTACTATTTTACAAGGAAGTTTCCTTCGCCCGTTATTAGTTATGTAACATAATAAATACCTATAATAATACATAATGTTTACGCAATTATTACGTAATAACTTCACAATGTAAGTTTTATTTTATACTTAGGTACCTAATAAAAGCTAAACTAATAATAATTTAGTCAAAAACATTGCAAAATCTTTCATAGTTATAATCTGAGAAATTAAATTTTAAAAACTTATCTGATTACAAATTTTTACTGAATTAATGACTAAAAATATTATTTATGGAACTAATGGCTTTTGAATCCCTTTGCATTTCCTTAATCAACAAACTCTATAAAAATAAACATATTTATGGATCATATTAAAAAAATATGGGAACACGAAAGAGGTTATTTTATTTGGCGCCAAAAAAAAACAAAACATAACCTCGTTGACAGATCGAAACGAGACGCAATGGAGATTTTAAGGGTGCCTGGTACTAAGTGGTGTGGTAAGGGGTATTCTGCCACACGTTACTCTCAACTCGGGGGGTATACAAGGACCGATAGATGCTGCAGAGTCCACGATCTGAGATGTCCATTTTGGATTGGCGGTATGGAGAAGAAGTACGGGATATACAATTGGCGAGTCAACACGCTTATGCATTGCCGGTGTGATGAAAGGTTAGTGGTCGTTTGTAGTCGTGCTTCGGAATTTTATTATATGTATGGATATAGTTAGTATCCCATAAGTCTCGAACTTTGGAGCTAACTCAATCTGTGTGATTCTTCCTTAAAGATTATTATAATAATTTATTAAAAAAAACTTTTATTTTTAACTTACAAATATCAGTAATTCATTTCATTTCATAATACTATCTACTTTCTTCGGCTTAACAACAACAAAAAAAAAAAACATAAAACCCGGGATTATATCCACCTAATTGGTGTCCATAAATAACGGACACCGCCTCTCTGTCTGTTTGTCTCGATGGAGACATCTCACAAACTAATGATAGCCAATAAAAAAAGAGTTATCAAGATTCGAGATAAACTCAACGTTTTAAAATCGTATAGTCTTTTATTCATAAAAGAAGACCGTTTTATCTTATGTTTCCGTTCGCGGCTCTGTCCGCGTGGCGTTTGGTTATAACGAGCAATTGTCGGATAAAAACTATGGTATGTCCTTCCCAAATTCCTAAACCATGCCTCGTGGTAATGGTAAAGTTCTTGCCTCTCGACCCAGAGGTCCCGGGTTCGAATCCCGGCCAGCTCGTGATGGAAAGATGGTCTTTTTCTGATTGGCCTGGGTCTTGGATGTTTATCTATAAATGTTATGTTGTTATAAAATGTTATGTCGTTGGGATACTATCCCATTAAGTCTGCCTGCAGCGGTATTTCCAAACTGATACGACATCGGAACCTTCAAGAAAAGGGCGTATAAATTAAAAGCCTTAAAGGCCGGCAACGCTACTGTGACCCTCCGGATGTTGCAGGTGTCTATGGGCGGCGGTGATTACTTAACATCATGTAACCCGCCTGCTCGTTTGCCTCCCTCTGTCATTAAAAAAATGTCTCGAACTTACATTGGGGCTAACTCAATCAGTGTCATTTGTCCCTATATATTATTATTTATTTTATATATGATTTTTATCTAAAAAATACGGGTAATAACTGAATTCCATGCAGCCGAAGCCGCGAACGGAAGTTTTGTAAATTTATAATTTGAAACAATTATATCATTCGTTACAAAGCTATCACCCTTTAATTTGGGAACTAAAGATAAATAATACGATAAAATCATATAAAACTATTGAAAAAATAAAAAAAATAATTGTCTATGGAAACTATTTTAACTAGGTGTTTATGGTCCAAATCGACAGAAATAAGCAGTTTTTTGTACTCAATAGTGGCCACAGGCTTATCTATGGGTTACGATCGAGGCAGATGGGTCTATACGATAATTCTTTTTAGGGTTCCGTACAGTAGAGTGTAAAACGAGACTCTACTGAGAATTCGTCAATTTGTTTGTCTGTCCGTCTGTCAGGCTGAACTGTTATAGCTAAACAGTTGAAATTTTGACAGATGATGTCTTTCTATTACCACTATAACAACAAATAAGTACTTAAAATAGAATAAAATAGATTTATAAGGTAACTCCCATACACATGAGATTTTTTGCCGTTTTATATAAATAATGGTACGGAACTCTTCATGCAAAAGTCCAACTCGCACTTAGCTGATTTTTTAAATATCATTATTGTTAGGCGCGATGCGCCTGCTATAGTACCTTCCATATTGAAACTTGTTACCTGAACGGGGCCATCTAGTCTCTGATTTACTAAAAAGAAAAATGTAGAGACACATTAAATTTTGTCGTTAAACAATGGCGACATAATTTACAAAATAAAAACTTTTAAATGAAATCAGTTACTTTCTCTCAATCTGAAACTAATAATGTTCTTAATATGATATATATAGAATAAATCAACAAGAATAAAATGCAACTTCATTTTTTTTACATTAATTAGGTTAGTAAATTGTATACGAGTAAGTTTTTCTTTTGTATAATTTTTAAATTAAACCATGGTATGTTTAGACTAATTATTGCTATTGTCATTATTATAAAATTTTTGCTATTTTACCAAAAATAAAAAACGTCAGCAAAACTACATAAGTCTTCCGTGAAGATGGATGCTGAAAAGTATCCGAAACGTCGGAGCTCAAAAAATAGTTCACATAGAGAACTTAAAACAATATAAAATTCCTTTATGTGTAGTGATTAAACCGCGATAAAATCCGTTAAATTTGTTTCATTTCAATAAGATTTTTAAAAAACTTTGCCAAAAAAATATGTTGACACTTCAATTTACATTAAACACCTAAACATACCACACCAATTCCAAACTTACCTAACTAATGCATTTTTCCATTGTCACGAAACTATAAAAAGACCTTTCCGCGCGGATAAACAAGAAAATAGTTATCTTTGCCACAATGGCTACCTTCCCCCTGTCATAATTTATGTATTGTCACAAGCCGTATTTAGCCGCCAATCGCATTATTCCATTGAGATAGAAAACATTATTCACACATTATAAAGCCCGCGAAGCGTGCCGATAACGGAACGTTATGAAGACAAGATGGCGGCTTGTTGACAGTGACAGTTGTTTTGGCGCGTTTTTGAGAATTCTTTTTACTTACATAAAATTTTGTAACTGTTATTTATATAAGTTGCAATTTAAATGATTCCTGATGTGTATATGTTATGCATATACATTAATACTTGGTTTTACCTGCGTGATAGTCTTTTTTCAAACTTCATTAAAAGGATAAGCTCGATTGCACATGTTATTGATAAGGGTTTTATAATTGTCAAGAAATAACCCTGATTATTTCCTCTCTATATTTTTGACTACACGTTTCTCTTTAAGTAACTAAAACCCATTCTGAATAAATTATATCAATATCGGAACAGTCATTTCGAAGGCACACAGAAAAATTGGTTCTGAGCCTAAAATGTAAATTGAAATATGTTTTGAACTTTAAAAAATATAGGTGTCTAAGACATAAATTCATTTACTTCATAGAATAAATATAAAAGGCTAAAATAAGCGCAGGTGTACCTTTATTTACTAGGTTTCCAAGTCATTACTCGCTCTCTCAACCGAAAATTTCAAAATTCGAAAGTCTCGGCTGAAAACGATGGTGCCTGTCAACTTGTCTAAATGGCCAGTTGTATAAAAAAAGGATAAAAAATGTGTGTAGATTTCGACTACTTTTTTTCTTTTATGTCATTTACGCTGCAAGAGAAGAAGATTTTTTATTCCAGTATAATTATGGTGTTATAAAGTAATTTTTATGTGGTTGTGTTTGTAACTTGCACGTTTAATTTATTTAATTAATTAAAATAAATAATTGATCTTATTATAATTAATTTGACTGTTAATTAATGACTCGTTGTTAGTTTTATTTTATCTATAAATAAAATAAATAAATCATCGAGAATACCTATGTGGGATGAAAGTTGGCAATTTAATTTCAAACCCGCACAATGTATTCATATTTATACATTAACCGTAATAGAATACTAAAGTTATGACCAATAAAACAAAGTCTATTACTAAATGTAAATAAATCTAAGTACCCAATGACTGACTCACGAAATCTCAGAAACTACAGATGCAGGGGATCTCAACTCAAATTTTGCATGGTTTCTTTTCAGTCGCAGATAAAAGATAAATGGAATTTTGCCCATGATATCGGAATTCCTAGAGTCTTCGTACCTTTTATTGAAATTGATTCAATTTTCAAAAATTAAAAAAGAAAAGAAACTTTTCCTCTTTATAATATTGTATAGTTCTTTATACTATGCCATAAGCCAACAATTTATAACCTATGCTGTAACAACTCGTATGCTTAGTATTTTTTTAAGCAATCAGTGTGAATAATCACACCACTAGTAAATGACATCTAAAGGTTAGTTCTTTAGGTCCTCAATACTAAAAAGCTGTTGTTTATTCTTCAAGTATATTAAAAATACTGTCGTGTAATTTTATATTGAAATGCTTAATTGGTTTCCGGTTAATTCTAACAGCCTTTGCATCTGCCTATATTCATATTTGCAAAAGTTGAAAATATTACCGTGTAGAATGAATAAATTACAACGCTTTTTATTGATATTATATATATTTGTAGATATTTTTTTCTAATAGTTTGTTTTTCGATTAGTTACGATTTCCGTCTAATATTTCCTTGATTTTTTAATTTTACGCAATGAATTATCTGTAAAAGACAAACTATTGAAGTAGTACATGACGAAAGAGCCACTTTATTTCACGTATATTTTTTCAGTAGTTTAATTGTCTATGGTATGGAGACGATTGTAGACTAGCAACAGTGGCTTTAAAAATATTTTCATTTACAACCTTCCATTTTCAACTTTTAAAAACTAATGCTGACCAAGTCGTTTTTAGTTTCGTCAAATACGGGTCCTGGCTGGTAGTAACGAGCTTGAAAAAACAAAAAAACCACAACCACTCGATCGCTAATTCTTTTGGGGTATTTTTTGATCCCTCTTTTGTTCTAAGACCCGTATTGGTCCGTATTTGACGGCACTTGTACTGTAACTAAGCCACTTACGGCTTACGCGGGCGGTTTAGTGCTGGGGTTATGTTCGACGAAGTAAAACTATCGATAGTTATTGATGGTTTTACTTGGTCTGACGTGTAAGTATGTTTTGCGGAAAAGAAATGGAAAAGGCTGGCACAAGATTGGAATTGACGCGAAAAAGGGAGACCATATTCGCGTCAATACCAATCTTGTTTTATTTAGATTAAAAATATATTAAATATGATTGGAAAAGTCAGATAACAGTAACTGTAGACCGATACCTAAAACAAAACAATAAATCCTAACGGGAAACGTCTTATTAAAAAATATATATCCCACAGTATTTATTGACTAGGCTATCATGAAAAATTGTATTAAAGAAATATATTTTTTTTCTATTTATTGTATAAAAAAATGTAACCTAAAATCAATACTAAAAAGTTGTAATCTATCGATATCGACAAATCCTTACACCGCTACATCCCTGTGTGAGCTTGACCAGAACTTTGCCAAATGAAGCGGGCGAGTGTGAGAGCCCGCCGCGGAATCCCCACAGACCAACTTCAGTACACAGAGTAACCAGTTTTATACAAGCTTTTGTTAAGTTTGTATCTGCCCAGCCAGTTTTGTAATCACATCTGACTAATTTGTTGAGCGAGCGAAGCGAGCTTCCACAATCAGTATAATTTTAAGGTAACGTTTGTAGTAAAAAATATTTTCCGATATTTAGATGATTTACGTATCACTGCAACAAAATAAGCTGATTAATTAGGAGAATAATAAAAATTGCAAGATTTTTTAAACTTTCGCTGTATACTAGTTTAATAAATGCAATGCTATATACTTTCTTCACGTATGTATATTTTTGTGTACTATTTCCACTATAATGTTTATTAACAAAATCTTTAGTTTGACTTTGACATATAAACATTAAGTAATGTTCTTAAATCTATGTGCGTTTGACATTCTGTTGATTCATTGCATTACAATAATCTTCTGGTAAACTATTTCCTTCTTTTAACGAAAATTGATATCATTAATAGAAAGGAAAAATCGTTTGGCCTTTTAAAGCTGCGTATTTTACTGCTTTCACATTAAATTGTGTAGATATAATATTTTAATATCGTATTCTATATAAGTATAGGCTAAACTATGGGAACAGCTTATATAAAGTACGAATTTAATTTTAAGCTCAAACTGACATCTATTATGATTTGACAAGAATCAATAAAGAATAAAATAAGCAAATTTATGGACGTAGGCGGTTACTTTTCGCATATATTTTGCATTGTCCCAATAAAGCAATAACAACGGCTGCATTTGTTTATTAAATTGACAAATATTAAGTTTGTTCCATATTTATTGTTTTAAATACCAACTACCGAAGTTTTTTTTTAATGCACTACATTATTATAAGCCAAGAACTCGCAGTTACTATTTATTTATACTGTTAGGTACTTCATTAAGTTTTTAATGAATCTTTCCTGTAATAAAACTCCAATAACATTTGATAACGGGAATTTTCCCAAAATATTTGAAAATCATTT
Organism: Cactoblastis cactorum; assembly: GCA_020352625.1. Classification (NCBI taxonomy): domain Eukaryota; kingdom Metazoa; phylum Arthropoda; class Insecta; order Lepidoptera; family Pyralidae; genus Cactoblastis; species Cactoblastis cactorum. Next base: position 17,626 of record JADGIL010004687.1, on the reverse strand, counting down.
CGTAAATAACAAGCATTATCGAATAACAAAATGTCAAAGTACGTGTCATTCACTTTTAAGTCAAAATCAATGTAAACTCTATATCCATCATTACTCTACGCTCAAGTTGAGTGCATACAAAGAGTAAAACCTCTAAGGGCTCGTTAAGTGCGAAATAAGTAAAGCTTGGTCAGCTTCTACTAATCCGACGCGCGCCGGACCCCGCCACAGTCTCCCACGGACCTTAAAAATTCACTAACCCAATCGGTTTTTGCTACCGACATTATAAAACACCTTTTACAACGTTCGCTTTAAAAAAAATAAGCGGTATTTCCTTTGTTTAAAAAAATATAAATACTTATTATTTTTATATTAACAACTGTTTTTAAATTTAGCTGTTGGAATATGTATAGGAATCAGATTGATTTGATTAATAAGTGTAGTCGTCAAAGTTAAGCTGTTACCTATATGATGACTTTTTTAAATCATTTCTTTATGCCTAAACTGTGAAAAACAACCTCACAGTAAGATTTTTTTGACAGATAAATTTAAAAAGAAATATAAATACTTACTATTTAACACACCGCGTTTATGCATCGAAAGAAAAAAATATAGATTATGTGCACAAAATTTTGCCATAATTTTATAGGTGTTTAAAATTTAATATGGATCCTAGTCTTGAGTTTAACACGTTTCAATATTTTTTCTGTTTAATACCAAACTGTCCGCTTTATTACCGGCGCCGACCGTCTGCAATCATCATTTTATAACTTCTGTCGTAAATGGCGGGAAAACTGGATATTCAGGACGACATATTGAAGTGTGGATTTTCTACTATGTATGAAATCTAACTTTAATTAGCAAAAAATGCTGCTTTATGTACTGACGCAGAAAGTAATCTTTTTTTCTCGTTTGAGGTGGCTTGACTTACTTTTAAAACTGGAGGAAAAAACAACAGAATATGTTAACACATTCTCTTCGCTAGTAGGTTGTAAAACTCGATCAAAGTCTAAAATTAACGATAATATGCATTTTAGAAAATGCGTTAAGTATAATTGGAATTGTCACTATTATTATATTAACTGAGAAAGACGACTCAACTTCTTAAATTATCGTGATTGGATTATACTTTCCTTTTTCGAGTAATATTTATACTAGTTATCACTAATTATGAACATTTTCTTTTTGTAATTGTACTTAGTTAATAAAATTAGATTCAAAGCATAAAAAAAGAAAAAAAAAGAGACATTCTTTTTTATTTAAATCCATCGCCAAACATCGCCAATCAAAAACCGATCGTCGCAACCACTACCAACATTGAAAATGAAAAACAAAAAAGAATAGCAATAAAATGGCGCGAAAGCCGTCAATACTCGACTGTCAACTGCAAGCAGCCGCCCGGGATCGCTCGAGGGCGCTTGTGGGTGCATCTATAAAATAATAACCTATAAACAACGTGTGCCAAGAACACTAGAATTTGGGCAATGCAGTTTTTATTTTGTTAGAGATATCTTAGTCACAAAAGGAAATGCTTTTTCCTTTTTATATTTTAGTACTAGCTTATATTCACGCGTAACTACTACTGCCAATATCTGGGGCGTATTTAGGTAAAAACCAATGCTATATTTTAAGTTACAGTTCAACAATACAACTTTGAAAACCTCATAAAATTATATCCAGAAGCATTAGCGAGATGCGCTTATTAACATACAGACAAACAAATAAACATTCCAAAATAATCCTTTTGACCTCTTCAGGTCCTAAAAAGACCCACCACATTTTATTTTTCCTTAATATCTCCCATGTACAGACATAGATCTCATGTACAGTTACAGTTTTATTGTAAGTATAGATATTCGTCTTGTTGAATTTTTTCTTTTTCCTCTTTACTGCCAGTAAAGTGAATGCATAGTTAAGACGACTATTTGGAGTTAGAATATTACGTTTTTTATGGGGGGGTCACATTGGGATATTAAAATGATAGCATTTTTACGTATCGTCCAGATTTCGGTGACGAACACATTAAATTTTTTATTATCTATAGTGTCCGTTCCAAGTCGACCACATAGCGTAAGAGTCAGTGTGAACGGACACATAGAAATATGAGTAATAATATATATTTTACACCGTATAGATTATGATCATATCATATTAAAATATATGTATGACAACTTACTTGTATTTATAGATACTTAGATATAGGTACGACATCAATTGGGAATGTGTTAACATAATTTAGGCAAGTAAAAAGTATTTATTAAATAGAATAATAAACAATGATATGTTTTCAAAGTGGTATGGAGCCACTAGTAGTAGTGGTATGGAGCCACTGCTAGTAGTGGTATGGAGCCACTACTTGTAGTGGTGTGGAGCCAGCTACAGGCTTCTTTTTAGCCTGTAGCACGAATGAGCTGGCTCGTCCGGGGAAGTACCACACTCCCACAGAAGACCGAAGCCTGAATGGCAGCTATCAGCCGCCATGCTCCGGGGAGGGTGGAGGTTCTTTATAGGCCGGCAACGCTTCGGTAACCCCGCGGGTGTTGCAGTTGTCTATCGGCGGCGGTGATCACTTAACATCTCGTGACCCGCCTGCTCATTTGCCTCCCTCTGACATAAAAAGAAAAATGTAATAAAAAAATGTATTTTTATATGTTTATGATGCACGTTGTTCTACATACATAGTACTTAGGTTTATAACATTTTTTTTCTTGCAGATTGTTCTTCGTTCAAGCCTAGCAGTTCCCTAAACTTTAGCTTTCTATTGATTTAGTAATCTATTCATTACGTATTTAAACAACTAAATTTATTTTTAATTAATTTTCAGATTCCGCGCATGCCTGAAACTCGCCGACACATCAGTATCAAACATGGTCGGCAAATTGTTCTTCAACGTCGTTCAAACCAAGTGCTTCATACTCAAACCAGTTAAAGTCTGCACAAAAAGGTCCTGGTGGGGGAAATGTCTAAAAAGGGGCTACACTAAGCAGGCTTTCTTGAGAGACAATCTTCCATATTGAAATTTTCTGTTCTAATGTTGGCAAAAGTTGTGAAAAATTTTGACAGTCTCTGTCAAAAGCCTCGAGCAAATAAATAAGGCTTTTATTACACTATTTAAAGCCCCCAGAGAGTTGTTATTATATAGGCAGTAGATGTTTTTGACAACGTAGCCACAGATACTTTGAAACCCTTGGAAGAACTATACCTCCTTAACACAGAAATATTGTATTTAAAAAAGGAAAAGGAGTTGTCTACTCCTTGTTGTAAAAATTTAAACAATTCATTTTTTTTTTTAATGATAAACATGAGGCCCTTGCTTCTTAACGGCAATATGCTGAATAGACTACTGGTAAATTATCTGTGGATAGATTAAATAGATGATAGGCTGTATAGACTTCGGATCCTTTTGTCTTTCTTTGATAAACTTTACCAAAAGACTATACTATTACAATCGATATTTTTGGTCACTGGTGACTAAATTTGAACAACATTATAATCTTTTTTGACAATGATAATATATTTAATGAAATAACTATCTAATAATAGTATTGTGTAACTTTACGCTAATTACATTAATATATTTTATTTCCATTGCCAGAATTATGTCATTCACATTTTATTCAAATATTAATTTATTATATTTTTGGATAAATCCTCAGATAAATTAATAATAACATCATAATAATATTTACTGTTTATACCATGTACTGTATTTTATGAAAAATGTTTAAAAAAAAAACTGCCAGTATGTTATTTTTTTGTTATGTTGTTTTCAGATCCTATTACTTCCTAAAGTCGTGCAAGTATTTCAAATGCTATCTTTTCTTTTCTTAAGTAGGTAGTAAAAATTAATTTTAAGTATTTATGTTCTCAATGCATTTTGACAAATTAGTTACCTATAATTTATTTCTTGTGTACAATAATATAAAATATTTTTATAAGAATTATTTTCACTTAAGAGTATACTTAGAATAAATATTATTATATATGCATCAATATAATGGTTCTAGTTCTTTTTAATTACCACTTTTAAAAAATAAAAAAATAAATATCATATGGTTGATAAATATTTAACATCAAAAACAATTGAAAAGTAGATCAGTAAAGGGAATGTACAATAATTGAAAGATTCTTGAAAAAAAATGTCAACAATCTGTTAATAGATTTTTACATGTAAAAAAAACCAGTAGCAGTCGT
>JADGIL010004687.1:0-13434 GCA_020352625.1 Cactoblastis cactorum | reverse complement strand
AAGAAGTTTTCACTTCAAAAAATGGTAAATTTAAAGATAGATGATAGATTTAAGAACTTCTCCATATTTTGTCGTGAATATTGTAGTTTTCCGTTTAATGACGATTCTGTGATGATCAATACTTAAAAAAATGAGTTTGAACATTATGTAATTAGATACTCATATCTAAACTCTTGTTTAAATAAAACTGTAATATAATTATGTAAATGTAATTTTAAATGTATCGTGGCTGCATATGGCGGGTGGGCTAATAATAAGCTGGGGCATTGGTATGCTTAGTTGAACACGCTAATCTTTGGCACCACCGAACAGATTCATGAAGTCTATATTTATTGCATTCTGATGAAACCAAAACCCTAGCCGCTAGAAAAATGTACTATAAGAAATTGACAACTAGATTTAAATTAAAAAAATATATTATACATTTTTATGATTGAATTTTAAAAAAATCCTATAATTAATGTTATTTCTGTTTATTTCATAATTCGACATCAAACTTACCTAACATTTACCATCTGCGTTTTCGAACATGGAACGGAACTGCAATGCCAACCTAGCCGAAAAATAGAAAACAAAACGCCATTGCCCGCCAAATGCAGATCATAGATAATAAATTGAAGTTCCTCTTTGACAATATTCGTAGATGTACTTAGATTGTGATCGTATAGCGTAGAATGTTTTTCTATTGTAAGTCGTAATTTAAATATATTACACAACATGAAAGTTCTTTTTTTTTTCAAATTTTTTGTTATAATTTATAAGAAATAAATAATGAAAACAATAATTAAAAGAATATTTTTTACACAGACAACCAGTTTTGAGTAATATATGTACCTATGCCAATATTAATATAGTCGTTTCATTTTCTGCGTAAATACCTATTGGAAATATTACAAAGCACTCATAAAAACTAAAATTACCAAAAATAAATATTTCATTTCTAAAATATTTAAAAATTTGATCGGGAAAGAAGCTTAAAATCAGATCAAACAAAAAAAGTTAAAGTTAATACATGGTTAATACCTACTTTTCATAAGGCATAGATATATTGTATGACAAAGAGACAGGTATCTCACTATATTTATTTTATAAAAATCCCGGACTAAATGGGTAGTAGTAAAATGTATAAATTATATGCAGTTAATAATGAGATTTTACATAATTTTTCTTTACTTTCTGTTCCTATTTGTATGTACCGTGTTAGATAAATATGTAAGTAGATTCAAATTAAGTAATTCCATAAACCGCCCAAAGGGTGTTCCGGGGTTTCCGTTTGCCCAAAAGGTACGGGACCCGATTAATAAGTCTCCACTCTCCGTCTGTTTGTCAAAAACATATTGGTATGTCATTAATGTGATAACTAAGCATTTGAAATTTTCACAGACGGTCTATTTCTGGTGTCGTTATAAAATAAATATTTAAAGGGGCTCCCATACAAAGAACATGATTTTTTTTACTCGATAATAATGTCTAACAACAAAACGAGATATTTTGTCGTTTTTTTAAAGTAACGGTACGACCCCTTACCTAATTACATTGAAACAAAACCACGATTTAAGGGGGCTCCCACACAACAAACGAGATTATTTGTCGTTTTTTTAAGTAATGGTACGGAAACCTTGCGCGAATTCTACTCGTACTTTGTTATAATCTGTGAAGTTTCGCATTAAAATGGCGTTGAGTGCAACCGAATTGAAACAAAAATCACCAATTTTTTTAAATTTATATACGTGCGATATGATACGTAGATCATAGTATTATTTGAACAATTTTGTAAATACTATTAGATGTATCTTAAATCTGCTATTTAATATATGGAGAATTTTTATTTTAAATAGAAGTTGGTGATAAAGAAAATGTCCTGTAAATACTTGTGTGTTTTATTCGATAAATCCTGTACCTTTTTATGGTTTAATACTCAAAGAATAAAAAACGACTGTCTGACTGTCATCAAGCTTTATCTCATGAACCGTGATAGCTAGATTGTTGAAATTACACAGATAATTAATTTCTATTGCCGCTATAACAACACGTACTATAAATATTTACAATATTTATGGGGAACTCCTATGCAACAAATTTGATTTTATACAACCATTAGTTAGTTGGTATGGAACCGTTTGTGCGAAAATCTAACACGCACAAGCGTCCAAACGCTTATTTTATCGTGAATCTATATTGATTAGTGACAAGAACTGATATTCTTTTTCAATTCTAATAACAAAATGTGCAAAATCTATAGTATCCTTGGTCCTATATTACCTACTAGCTTTTGCCTGTGGCTTCGCTCGCATCTCGGTCTGTAGACTAAATATTATTCTGATAAGTGTTACTGTAAAGTTTTATCCAAATCCGTCCAATAGTTTTTTCGTGAAAGATAACAAACATACATACATCCTCACAAAGTTTTGCATTTAGAATATTAATTAATATGATTATAATCCATTGTATATGTGGCTAGGTGGCTGGGTATAATACGTCTAGAGAAGCACCGTATAAGCGAAACATCTGGAATTTGATCTACCAATAAATTCAAAAGAAAGAGAAAAGAAAATAATTAAATTTCAAGGTAAATTATTATATAATTCAACTTAAAGTATATGTAAACTAACCGTCTTCGAATTGAGTTATATCGCGCCATGTATTTTACAGAATATAAACTTATCAGAACAAGAATTATTAATCTTTAGATTATACCAAAGATATCTTTACAAAAAAATAATAATGTCATTAACGTTAATGTCAATATCAACGTCAAAATTGTCAATGTCAACAATTAAACATTTGCTGCTTGTTTATGTTGATAAAATTGTTGAGAATTCCAATTCCTGATTAATTTTGATCTAATTCGTAATATATGATATCTTACATCTATTAAACAGATGACATCTTATTTTTTTTAACACATATTTCTTCTTATGCAATACCTACCGCCACTTATAAAATGCCGAAGCCAGTTTGCGTCCAATGTAGCACCAACGATTCACTTCTCTGGCGAAGCGCCGAGAACGGACAAATATGTAACGACTGCCACCTTTCTAATGCAGCTAAAGACAAGTTCGAAATCTCAGTTAAAGTGGAAAATGATGATAAAGAGGATTCTAAGAATGGAAGGGACGATACGCCCGCTAGGGCGACCTGTAAAGGGACACGGAAGAGTACTCGTTCAACACGGTATAAGCCGAAGACACCGGCGCCTCCACCTGCGAAGCCGCCAGCGATGCGTGGGCGAGGCCGCCGCAGTCTGTTCAAACGACCGCCTGTAAAAGCGCCTGCTTCTACGCCAACTATAGTCACTAGTGATTCAGTGTTTTATAAGGTACCAGCTTATCGCTCGCATGTACTTCAAATTACAAAAAAAAACTATAAATTATAGCCTATGTGTTATTTGATGTATAAGCTGTATTACTGTAAAGTTAAATCTGTTTAGTAGTTTTTGGCTGAAAGATTAACAAAAATACATACAAGCTTTCACATTTATAAAAATTTTAAGTATAAATTGATACCCTGTGCTCTCCTATATTTCTGAATTTTCAAGGAATGATTGTATAAGCATTATTTAGGTTTGACTTCATCACTGCTAGATTTGAAGCTGCAAAACATTTGTATCTCAAATAAAAAATCTCTTATACAAATATTGCCAATTCTGAAAATTACTATTTGAAAATTTAAATACAATAATTCCATAATGACCTGCCTGTGGATTGAACCCTAAACCATTTAACATTGCACCCACAAGGTCATATTGTTCCAGAGAAAAGCAATTTTCAAATTTTATTATAACATTATTCTGATAACAGGGAAACTATTTACAAGTAGGCGACATTGTCTCCATGGTGGACGTGGACGGAGGGCTGTACTATGCACAGATCCGTGGGTTCATGACGGACCAGTACTGTGAGAAAAGTGCAGTGGTCACGTGGCTGCTGCCCACAAAAGCCAGTCCACCTCCTGACAAAGGCTTCGATCCGGCCACATATATCATTGGTAAGCTAATACTCGTAAATATAGTATCACATCTTTATGCTTTACGGGGTAGACAGAGCCAAGAGTCGAGAGACTCAAAAGGCATACTTATCAAAATTAATGGAGATTTAGATATAGTGACTGGAAGGTGCAGTAACTCATCGCCTGTTTTAGTAGAAATAAGAGATAAAAAAATTGTTAGAACTTATAAATGGTATCTTTAAGCGCCCTGTAAACGATCAAATTTGCTTCACAAACCTTTTTTTTATGTCTGAGGGAGGCAAACGAACAAGCGGGTCACTAGATGTTAAGTGATCACCGCCGCCCGTAGACAAATGCAACACCGGCGGGGTTACAGAAGCGTTGCCGGCCTATAAAACACCTCCGCGTTTATACGCGTGTTTTTTTATATCATGTCTGGGATTTTTTAAATTTTTTATTTAATGACTTGTCTTATACCTCGTCTTGAAAATCTAAGTTACTATTTCAGGGCCTGAGGAGGAGTTAGCTCGAAAACTAGAGGTGATGGAATTTGTAATGCACGCACCTTCAGACTACTACAAAGCGAACAACTGCCCGTACCCGCTCATAGACACCGAGGTGAACAACTACAGCGGCTACATATGGACGTCACTTGAGGATGTTTAGTTTTAGGATTGTTTTAGTAAATATTTCTACTGTATTTCAATATCTTTCTTTGTGAAAATAGGCAACACCCTTTCATAAACTACCCTCCTTCTGCCGCAGTCGGGTAAAAATAATGAAATGAAGGCGTGTATGAGATGCCAAGAAGAACTCTAAGCGGTATATTCAGTAAACTTACAAAACAATAAAATACTTATACTATTCCCTAGCTACATAAGCATACAATGAGCTTAAGGGTGGATGCATCGGCTGTCTCGGCCCGTACATACTTTGGTGCCGCCTGGATAGCAAAGGCCCTCTCTCAAGCTTTGTACTCAAGCTAGACCGCTAGAAGTGATTATTCGACGCGCTTATACATGTAGCAAGCGCGTGCGGTGATCGTAAATCATCGGTCGTTGTCGGGTCGGTCCACCGGTGAGCTAGTAGGCGAGCGGGAAAGTATTCGCGGCCGCTGGTATTGTTGTTATTAATTCAATATTTAGCCTATTAATTCACAGTTTTGAACAAAATTAAAACAAAATACTCTGCCTATATTAGCAAAGAGAAAATCCCCAGAAAACCTAAGAAGAGTTTTCTATCCAATCGTGTAGTCCAAGTCTGGGACAAACTCAATAGAATATCATCACTGCACCTTCAGTCAACAGTTTTAAAAACAGATTAGGCAAAATCTCCAAACTTCAAGACACACACGCATCAGCTTAATAAGCTGCTAGCGTGTTATATATTAAAATAAAATAACAAGTAATTAAATTTAAAAAAATCCCCCGACACAATATAAAAAACACGTCACTTACCGTTTTTTTTTGCGTTGGGGGATAAATCATAGCTAAGAACACTTGATGAAGTCACTTTTCTAACAAAAAAAGAATTATCCAAATCGGTTCACCCGTTTGGATGCTATGATGCCACAGACAGAATGACACACACATACGTTAAACTTATAACACCCCTCGTTTTGTGTCGGCAGTTAAAGATATCGTCCTCATTGCAAAACTTCATTATAAAGATACAGATACATACAATGACCAAGATTATTTCGACCAAGTTCCATTTTCAGAATCGTGTCTTACAAAATAAGTCTTAATTTGGGCAAGTTGAAACCATTTCAAACTAACGAGACTATTTGAAGACTACTAATTAATGCGATGAGCAGTATTTTGCCGAAGACACTTTTAGCGAAATTACGTCTGTTTATCTTACGTCGATGGCAACACCTAAAAATGATTTGGCCCTTAATAATTTTGGCATTTTGGCTATTTTGTTTAGAATTTTAAAAAACCTGTGACTAAAAAAAGATCTAAAATCTAATATTTTATGAGATGAAACGATTACGCTATTTGACGACCTAGGTCGCGCAGTGGTAAAGCCCTAACCATTGTACCAAGAGGTCCGGGGTTCCACCCCGGTCTTGGCAAACTGACAGTGGAGGTTTCCTATAATCCTACTCTATGAATTTTGTATCGCTATGCAAATCATATGGTATTTTGTAATATACTAACCGTAATATAATAACCGCGGCTCGCTATTATGATATTCTTGAAATAAAAATAAACACTAAACACAGTTTTATTATATTTATTTGTTTTCTACAAAACAACACTATTGCTTATAATCGCATAATCATTCTGTTTAATTTCATAATCTTTCACGTCATTTTTCTTGGTTTCCTCGCTAACAGTACATTTTATTTCGTTCTCCTTGACGTGTTTGCCGTGTTTCGCCGCTAGATGGCGTTTTAGTCCGCGGCGTCTTGTGTAGATGGCGCCACAGTGTTCACATGTGTACGACTGGGAGCGCTCGTGAGTCGAAGCAACGTGCTCTTCTAAACTTATCTTGTACCCGAATTTCTTGTCGCATATATTGCACTGAAACAAGTAAAATTAAAAACCTCTTGACATAATATAACAAAATACAACTTACCCCGCTTTTTAGCACTCTGAATTAAGTCACCTTTCTAACAAAAAATAAATAAATATCCAAATCGGTTCACCCGTTTGGATGCTATGATGTAGACAGAATAACACACACGCGCGCGTCAAACTTATAACACCCCTCGTTTTGCGTCGGGGGTAAAAATTATAACATTACACGAAGCAGTGATGATTAATTTATTTGAATTTGCCTAAAGATTAATTATTTCTTAAGTTTACGCGAATATTAGACATTAAAATGAAACAAATTTAACGGATTTTATCGCGGTTTAATCTTCCGTGAAGATGGATGCTGAAAAGTATCCGAAACGTCGGAGCTCAATAAATAGTTACACATAAAGAAAACCGTTAATAAAAGTCCTTTGTATGTAGTGATTAAACCGCGATAAAATCCGTTAAATTTGTTTCATTTTATTGCCTAAAGATTATTGATTAAACGACTACCCTCATTTAGGCTCAAAAATATTAAGTTTGTTTTGTACAAAAATTTGAAAATAGTATTAGACTTATTGAATAAAAATGTATTTTTATTTGAATGTGATTCTTGCAATCTTCCTTAGTTCCAATCAAGAAATGTACTGCCGATTTTCAAGGTAAGAGTGATTAAGCATTGCATTAAATTTGCGTCCACAACATCGCTTAATTGAAGTGACACAAAAATCTACAATAATATTACAAAAGCGTAATGTTTGTTAATTTGTAAGTAAGGCTTGTCTTCTAAAAAAATGATTGGGGAGGGCGGGAGTTTTATAGGCCGGCAACGCTTCTGTGTCCCCGCGGGTGTTGCAGTTGTCTATGGACGGCAGTGATCACTTAACATCTCATTTGCCTCCCTCTAACATAAAATAGAAAAATATGTATAAATTTGTTATATACTCACCTCATACCTTTTAAAGCCTCTGTGGCGACGCAAGTGGGCTTGTAAATTTGAGCTGGAAATACATCGTTGCGGGCAAATATCACAGCTGTATGGTCTTTCTCCTGTATGTTTCCTGCAAAAACATTTTTTTTTTTTACATATTAGATACCTACATTGTGTCAAATACTCCTCATGTGCTCTCCTTTTTAAAAAAATTCGTTCATTTTAGAGTTTCTCCCTAAACGGTAAATTATTTATTATAACTACCTACCTATACCTAACAAGACACTACTGTCTGTATTTCCTTCTGTCACCAAGCTGTATCTCATGAACTGAAGTTGAAACTTTCAACTGAATTATTTCTGTTGCCGCTATAACAACAAATCTAAAAATTAAATATTATAAATATTAAAAGGGGCTCCCACACAACAAACTTTTTTAGTAAATTGTTTCGTTGTAGGTACAAAAATAAAGTCTCACCTAATATGAACAGTGAGAGATGACCGTTGTGTAGTTCTGAACCCGCAGTGCGGACACACATGCTGCTTAGTGCCTGTGTGGATCAACTTGTGCTTATATAGGTAGTCATGACGGGTGAATACACGCCCACAAGTCTGTGGAGTAAAATTCATTATTTCTAACTAGTGACTGCCAAGGTAGACTGCCTCCGTGGTCCAGTGGTCAGGGTGTGTACCTTGTAATCCGGAGGTTGTGGGTTCGTATCCCACTGGAGGTAACTTTGTGAAAAAAATTATTTCTAGCCTAGTTAGGATATTTCAGGCTTCATCTGATTATGTAGACTAGGATTGGTTCTGGCTGACCCTTGGGGTTACAGAGATCAGACAATAGTCGCTCTGTGTAAAAACCAGTAACCTCATCAAATCTCCTAGTTACCAGGCTCTGAAGCATCACTGCTGAAAATGCAACTGGGGTAATGCTTGGTTAAGTAAGTATTTTGCCAAGGTTTTATCCCTACTGCTCCTATTACTATGGAAGTTCCAAGATAAGGAGTCGGCTATGTAAATAAATGGACTATATAATACTGAAAGAATTTTTTCAAATCTAATTTCTTTCATGAGATTAAAGTTCTAAACAGTGTAAGATATTATGCATACTTTTGCCAAGAAATTCAGTAGATCACTAGAAAATTGTATTTCATATTAAAATCCTGTAAAACTTGTTAGACAATAACAAGAGGATGAACACCCATCAGTGTTTCCACATTTTAATGATAGAAAAAATATTATAATTAATGGTGTTAATAGACACTTACTTCACATATAAATTTCTTTTTACTATGCTCAACCATGTGCTTTTTCAAACACTCTTTAGATTTGAATAATTTAGTGCATTTGTTACACCGGAATATGTCTTCTGGAAAATGAGTGGGTGCATTTTCTCTATGATGCCTTAAATGAGAGTCATAGATGCTTCTAGAAGGAAGAAATCTTTCACATAAAGGGCATTTGTAACCATCTTTTAAACCTTTGCAAAACGTTATTTCGTGAGCACTTCTTGCTTTATTTGTTTTAAACTTTTTTTCACAACCAAAACATTTATACAGCCCACTTTCTTTATCTATCCCATGAACCTCTTTACTATGATCAGAAAAAATTGATTCTGATTCCAAATCTAATTTACAAATATTACAGTAAGTGGCTGTCCTTTTTTGCTTATATTTTGCTTTTTTACTTTTTTGTATTTCACTATCAGAATGCTGGCAGTTATTTTCCAAATCTGAATTTCTATCTGATTGAAAACTGTCTAAAAAATTCGCAACATCATCTATCAAGTTTATTTTAGTGAATTCCAAATTTGAAATTTCTTCAACTTTTTCTATTTTCACTGATGCTTGCAAATCATTATTTTCTTGTTTTCGTAGTATTTGATTCAGCTTCCGGTCCTTCTCTTTACATTTTGTTTTAAATTTATAAAAATTTTCAACCTCATCACAACAACTCCTACAAGCTCGCTTAGGAAATAACCTTTGCGTGAGATCTATGTCTAGGCAGTCTTGTATTTTATCACATAATGTATTCTTAACATGATTTTGGGTTTTAATTAATTTCCATGTTATCTCTATTTCCGCTTCTTTACACCAGCACAATCTACATACGTCGTCCTGACGAAAATATTCGTAGGAATAGATATCACTATTTGATTCTTCAGAGTTATAGTCCATTTCAGTAAATTATTGGAACAAGTTGTAGATTTTACTCAATTTAACGCCGTTAATTTAAGTTTATTTATAGCAAAGAAACCGCTTTCAGCTCATAATTGTTTTCTGCCTGTAACATAATATTTTAATCTTTGATTTTATTTGTATTTATAATTGACTATAAAACAATGTTTAATTTGCTAAAAAATATGAACTAACAAAAGTTTCAGCATTTAGTAAGAATTTTTCCTTTATATAACTTTTTTCTTAAAATATTTGATTTATGATATTGTTTGTTTCCAAATTCCAAACTCCTTCAAACTCATTTAAGCTGTCAAACAACATTGACGATGTCAAGTTATTGTCAAAATCGCTTTGTTTTCTTCCTTTATTTTTTTAATTAATTAATGAAACTTATTAAGTTCAACGTGTCGGCGGTTGTTTAAATTTTTAATTTAATTACTTGTTACTTATGTTCTACTACAATAGATCGTATTGCTCATTCCGAACTGCACACTTCCCATCCTTTCCCTCGCGGCTTTGCCTGCGTGCAAAATTCACAAATGTCTTTTCCTTTCATTTAATTCCCTTATACCAAATTCCATCAGAATTGGTTCAGTATTTTCCAACGGAACTCCAAACTTTCCATAGACTAATATATAAAATTATTCTCTATTCTCATAGCATAATGGCATAAACGCTTCATTTTTAAGTGCAAGTGAATAACATATAGATAATTAAATATACTTTTTATATAATTAATTGCGAAAGCCTATATAAATGAGAATGTTGGTATTACAATGAAAGATACACCGGGTAGCGAGTACACCACAAAATCGTGTTATTACGTTAGAAATGAAAACAACAATGTTATTTTAAAAATTATAATGTTGATCACCAACTTGTCTTATATAGATAATAAAACATCATTCTTCACTTAATATCTAAATTCTTAACCTAATAAATACACTACGATTAATGTAGGAAATTGATGGTGCAAAATTAAAACAATTGCAATTATCACCCGTATAAACAAAAACTAACAATGCCAATCTATTTGAAACATATTTTTGCCACCTAAATTCTTTATAAAGCATAGGGAGCTTCATGAATTTTTTTAGCAGACCATATCATTTATTTACATGTTTGTTTTCAGAATGGAAAAGGTCTGAAAATTCTCTTTTGAAAAATATATTGTATGCGAACAATTAGTTATTGTTCCGGAATTGTATGTGACTAAGTCATTGTGTCATTTTATGCACAAAAATTAAAACTCATTTAACCAAAACAAAATATGGTGGTTTTTCAAATGTATTCTTAAAATAAAAATAGTAATAATTACTTTGGTGACAGATGGCATCAAAAAAATTATGTTCAGGCAAAAATACATTTAATTATTTCCATGTTTTGTTACGACTGCAGAATTTTTATTTCTATTGAGAATGTTATACTGAAACTTATAAATTATTCTTACTACTAACTTCTGTAGGAGCATGTGATGGCCAAATAATCTTAAAATAGATGAAAACGTTCTTGCTTACTTTATCTTCTATTTTCTTATTCTAACATTATTTGATTCATCACATTACATTAGCATTGTTCACAGAACATTATTCGTCTGATTTCTCTTGATCTTTGTCTTTCTTCTTTTTCTTCTTCTTCTCTTTACCCATAGAATCATCTGCCGCTTCAGTCGT
The DNA here is from genome assembly GCA_020352625.1 of Cactoblastis cactorum. NCBI lineage: Eukaryota > Metazoa > Arthropoda > Insecta > Lepidoptera > Pyralidae > Cactoblastis > Cactoblastis cactorum. Next base: position 2,178 of record JADGIL010004687.1, on the reverse strand, counting down.
TACATCAGTTTCCATTGTGGCGTCCCCAGCACCAACTTCTTCTTGATCACGCTTCTTTTTCTTTTTTTTCTTTTCTGATTTTATTTCCACAGAGTTATTTGCATCGTCAGCATTTGCCGTGCTTGCTGTTCTTTTCCTGCTGCCTTCCTCTGTTTGTCCATTCTCTGGTTCTTCCTTCTTAACTTTATAATCTACATAACTATTTAACCATTCTGCTGGCGTGTTCTCATTAGGCTTACCATATTTGTCGAGCTTTCCTTGTTGAATCAACTGCTTTTTGTGCGATGCCTTCGGACCCAATCCCCATTTGCGAGGGTATGTGTCTCGTTCCATTATCACACGTTTTAATTTTGCTGCTACTCCATGATCGCAGGATGCCATGGTTGACGTTGTCATCAAAGCTATGGCAAGAGCTACCGCTTCACCTTTTGTTGTTACTATCACTATTTCTTGGTCAATTTCTATACCATCTTCATACCGTAATATTCCAGGTAGTAACACTTTGGCACCATAGCATACAGCATTGACTGCGCTGTCTTTGATGAAGATTCTCTTGTGTCCTATGAGCAAACCTTCTAACGGTTTAATTACTCTACGAATATAAGTTTCATCTTTGTGGTTTTCATAAGCCCATTGAGCATCTAATATATCATGCATTGTCACCATACCTTCTTTCTCTCCTTGAATGCCTGATCGAACACGTCTCAGCTCTATCATCTGGCCTCCAACACCAAGCATAAGACCCAGATGTACACACATTGTACGAATATAAGAACCAGCCTCACAACTCACCCAAAACACACCTATGTTTTTCTCTTGGTCAAAGTCTAATAATTTGCTATCGTAAACACTACGAACTCGTAGCTGCCTCTTTACAGCAGATATTAGAGGTGGCCTCTGGAACAATGCTCCACGCAGTTTTTCTAATCCTTGTGTGACTTTTTGAACATTCTCTACAGCAGAATGCAAGTTAAATACTGCAACATACTCCTTACCAGCATTTTGCTGTGACTTCACTAGTCTTGTAGCGCGATCAATACACACGATAAGACATCCAGTGACTTTAGGATCGAGTGTGCCGGAGTGACCGGTTTTCTCTACTTTCAGAATCCTTTTTATCCATGATACGACTTCGTGAGAGCTTGGATTACTTGGTTTGTCAACATTTATAAATCCTGACTTGATATAGTCGGCTATTGGGCGCTTCAGAGGCGAGTGGCCAAATGGCAAAGGTGTGTAGTGATTAGTGCGCACATTGAGCCGATCAAAATTCTTCAACAAAAGCGGCCAGTAAGCTGTGTCTAACTTACTAACGCTTTCAGACGGCTCAATTTTAAAGTCTCCTAATTTCTGAAATGCACCGAGAGACACAGTTCCCTTGTTTTTCTTCTTTTTCTTCTCCGAGAACACGTCTGCGCCCGGCTGCAACACTTCCGTCATTTTCACAGTTATTACGCGACTGTACGAGATTTACACACTTTATTTGGATGTGATGAAGAATAACTATACGCAATGTACCATTTAAAACTGCTATAATAGATTACACCTATTTATAAATCACAAACAAATAGACACGTGCGACATTTAGTAAATAGAGGTTAGCTTGAAAGGTGGTCGCTTGGCTGCAACTTGGCTGGCTGATTATGTATGTTATGATATGAAAAATGGGAGTACTCGATATTCATCAAATCGATATTATTTTTAATTTGAAAACGATTTAAACAATCATTATAATTTGATCTAATTTATGACTGCTATCTGTTTTCACGAAACACCTTATTTTGGACCCTGTGAAAAATTAAAAATTACGAAAAATATGGTAAAATTTTTTTTTTATTCAAATAATTAATAGGTATTTTTTTAGATTTTACTTAGGCAATATTAAATTTACCTTTATCCAACAAATAATGAAGTTTACTATAATATATTTAAAAAAGCGGTTGTGTTCATTTGTAAAAAAGAATACTCACTACACAAAAAAATGCTATATAGTGAGATAAAGAAGGAGGTTGTATCGATGTAAATTTGTTCATTTATATCGAATGGGATAACGATTTATCGACAGTGTTACTAACTCTAAAATATTCTATATACATATAAAATGTTATTTAATATATAAGTACAGATACAAAAGGTAAATAAAATCATATTGATTTTTGAAGTGAAAGCTTCTTTAGG
>JADGIL010004686.1:5322-20455 GCA_020352625.1 Cactoblastis cactorum | reverse complement strand
TGCTCGAAATGGGTGACATTGGAATGTTAGATTAACTGCCAAATGAGTAAATTACAGATCTTTTAATATAACTAGGACCAACAAATTTGTATTCAGAAATTCTCATGAGGATACAGTCCCGGGACGGAGCTAATTATAAAAAACTGCCACACTTAGTACCTTGGCTTACTGTGTAACAAATAATTAAATTAAAAAACCCCCAACACAATGTAAAAAAAACACACATCAAACTTACTTCTCTTTTTGCGTCGGGAGTTATACCTCTCGATTAAGTCATCTTTCTAACAAAAAAATAATTATCCAAATCAGTTTATCCGTTAGGACCTTACATAGACAGAATGACACACACACACACACGTCAAATATATAACACCCATTTTTGCGTCGAGGGTTAAAAAGTAAGTTTACTTACACAGCCCCTTAGGACAAGAACCAGTCGCCGGTCCGACTTCAAGCACCGTCACAGCATTATCCCCCTCATTAAGTGGGGGGAACCTCAGCAGCGTCAGCGGCTCTTTCTCACTCGGCATGATCGTCCCATTGGTGATGAAGATCGCTTTGGATATATCCGAGCTCTCAGCGGGTTCCGTAGACATTATTTCCTTGGGGCACTCGTTGATGCCGATCACCAGATGGTCGCAGTTCAGGGTCTTGGACTTGCTCTCGATGGCGACCACTGTCTTGCCCTCGGAGACCGTCTTCGTCTCGACCTTGTCGATTGGCCTGTTCAGGCAGTACACACCTCCGAACACGGCGCACAGTCTGAAGGTATAAAAAAATAAAATATATGTATATAGGTGTCTTTAATCATATAGACCATGCTTGGCTAGGAGCGAAAGACAAACGTAGAATGTACCGGCTGCTACTCTTCCCAAACAAATTGTAAAAGTCAATCAAGGGGAAAAGCTTGAAATGAGAATTCTCATAGGCGATGGGCTAGCAACCTATCACTATTTCTGAATCTCTATTCCGCCAATAAACCCACCATTTTGCTTAGCGTGGCGTTTGAGTCTCGCTACTCCTCTCTCTGTCTACCTTGTAAGGGGTAAAGACGTGATTCTGTACTGGTATAAGTAGGTGTGTTTAGGGATAAACAGGGATAAAACATTAGCTGAATGTTAAGCTTATTGGATGAATAGAGATTCTGATATAGTGAAAGGTGGCTAGCCCATCGCCTAAAAGAATAATCTTAGAATGTTTTTAATAATTTATAATTATATCCAAAATAATGTAATAATACGTAGAGGATTAATAAATGTACACAAACTTTGAAAATACTAAAAAGTCTTATTTCGTCTATCTTTCTTCACCTTTACGAAATCCTGCCAAAATTAATTCAATGCTAATTAACGCTAAATTAATGAATATATAAGTGTAATCACCGAAACGATGTTATAACGTAACACGCATTACTAGTGTAAACATAATCTACATAATGTCTTAAGTGAATATTAAAAAAATTATTTGGACCATAAGAAATCTCACAAATAATTCAGTGCTAATTTCACAGATACTTTATCAAATTAAGCGGTCACTGTTAAATGATATAAAAAAAAGAACATTCTCATTGTTTAAAATAATAGCCGATCTATGACTGTCTTATAATGTAAAAGAGTTTTAAATGAAACTTTTTTTTAACAGCTATATGTCTTACTGCTGAGCGAAATGAATGCCTCCCCCATTTCTTCCACACCTGTCTGTGTTTTTACGATATACTCTTTTGTAAAACTTTTTAATTGGCCACACCATCTCATTCTAGGCTTTCCCTTTTCCTGTATCCATACGCCAGAATCCAGGTCATTAGAATATGTATCATCTTTCAAGGTGCATCTTTTATAAGTTTAAAAAAAGATAAATTTTATAAAAGCGGAAAGAATATGTACCGCGATTCCGAAAATTTAATTTTATCAATGACTTTTAATAATGTATTGTTATTCATGTTTATTTGTTATTGGAAGTATCTTGGTATAATTATATAGTTATTATTGTATATTTATTCATTAGATGAATTTTGTTAATAAATATCCAGTGACAGCAGTCTACGAATTAAAAAACACCGCTGAAACGTGCGGCATGCGACGTTAGAAAGTGGCTTCATTTTGTTTGTGTTGGTCAACTAATGCACAATTGGGTCATTGAACTCCGTCGCTAGCGCGAACCAGCACGACGGTGCACTTTTTCAGACGTTTTGACGGACCCGCCATTGCGAAAACTATTATCATGGCCCTTTTTTATCTATGGCACTAACAGATAAAAATCTAACTGAATACATCCGCATCTCTGATTATTTGATTTATTTGAGCGATAACTTTTTATAAATTATTCATTATCAATTTGTCACCAGTTTTCACTGTTTTGACCACCACTAAAGACAGGGATTCCACTGTTTTATATGTATTTTTAAAATAATTCTAGACTTTCCATTGAGTGCCAGATGCTTTCCATTCCTAAATTAAATCATTGTAGTTTGTCATGAAACAAAAGAAAAGTTTTAATATTCTTGTATTACACATAAATCACACAACAAAAAAATCTCATTCATTGACAAGTTAATTATGATATGATTCATAACTTGTGATTTTGATTCTATAGATGTGATATGACTTGATGATATTACCTGCAGAAGCACTGTGGCAATTCCCCGCTGCCGTACATGGGCCAGAGAAAGGGCGTGTTGCCGTAGCGGCCGAGGCTCATCAGGAACTTCTTACATTCCTTCACGCCCTCCAAACACGGCATAGAGTCTGTGCCCCCAGCAATGGCATAAAGCACGTAGTGGATCAGGTTCGGCGTGAGGCCTTTGTTGGTGAGGTACTCTTTGAATGTCTTATCGTTCCAATCTGTCATCAAATAGGCATTCAAGATGAATATGTTTTGGTATGAAGAAAATATATGAAACAATGGAAAATTAAGTGTAAATGCTATCAAAACAATTGAAATTGTATGGGTACATTTCATATACTACCACTCACAATACATTGTAAGCTAGTTTAATTATACTTGAAAGGGATAAGTGCCGAAAAATAAAATTGAAGTAAACGATCACCTCACAAACTCACCTTTGAATTCATTATTCATCTCCTCCTCATTGTAACCGACGATGGAAGTCAACATCTTCATCAACATGCGCTTCTCGACAATGCTGACGGCTTCGGTGGCGAACACGTCAGCTCGGGAACAGGGCACGGGCACAAGGCGGTCGTCCAGCCACGTCAGCACGCGCGTCACACAGCGGAACTCCGCATAGCGAGCGATGTTCGATGATATTAGCAGTTCCACGAGTGGACCTCGCGAGAACAACAGCTATAGATAAAATGACAAATGATAGGAGACCCAGAATAGCATTAAAATAGTTTATTATTGCTACAAAAAAAAAGAAAAAGGAAAATAACGTAAAAGATAGATGTTATGCAATTATTGCCAACAAAATTTGATGTTATGAAGAATCCTAAAAAATATATTGTAATAAGTACAGTAAATAAATTAGTGATGTACTACTAAGTGTGATGTACTATAAATCAATGGCGTTAAATAAATTGGTACACCTCTTGTAAGCTGGAAGTATTTAAATACCAAATAAGTTGTTACTAATCAGTACCTTGGGTGTCATATCAATGTTAAATTTCCTATATTCAGCAGCGAAAGATGCCTGGCTCCACACTTTCTTAGCCTCTGCTTTGCTGTCATCAGTCTTGTTCTCTTCTTCCTCTTTATTTTCTTCTTTTGGCAACTCTCTAAAATATTATCAATTGATTATGATATAGTTCGATGACAAGTAGTTATTAAAAATTAAAAAAAAAAACCCCCTGACACTATATAACAAAACACACGTCAAACTTACCCTTCTTTTTGAGGGATTATCAGGGGTTAAAACATAGCTAAGAACACTTTTGATTAAGTCACCTTTCTAACAAAAAAGAATTATCCAAACTGGTTCATCCTTTTAAGAACTTTGATGTCACACACAGGTCGAACTTATAACACCCTTTTTTCAGGTCGGGGGTTAAAGAATGTCATCTTTGTTTCAATTTTTTTTGTTAATGTGTAAGTAGTGTAAGATGAGGTACTAACTTTTCAATGTACCACTTTTCAGTTAAGTTATAGACCTGCTGCTGCCTCTTGGGGTCTGAGTTGACTTCCTTGATAAACTTTTGCAGCCCATCAAAGTTGTAGGAAGCCCAGAGTCCACCATAGTGATCGCTGGAGTCCAGATGTAAAACATTCTTTCCTATTCGGCTACAGGCGGCAGCTACTATTGATTCCACCATACCTAGACATTTTTTTTTAAATTGCTAATATACATAAATTCAATAACATGTAGGAAATAAGTTTATAACACATTTGTAAACTTATGTGTTTCGCAAATAAAATTATTTTTAAAATAGAGGCCGCCCGCGACTTCGCCCGCGTGGAAACCCTATGAAATTCAATTAGGAATCAATCCTGCGGAAACTCCGGGATAAAAAGGAGCCTATTGTTATTCTGGGTCTTCAGCTACCTACATACCAAATTTCATTGTAATCGGTTCAGTAGTTTTTGCGTGAAAGAGTAACAAACATCCATACTGACATACTCACAAACTTTCGCATTTATAATATTAGTAGGATGATCATACATTACCACTACATAATATAAAACAAAATAGCTTTCCGCTGCTTATCCCTATGTATGCCTTGATCTTTAAAACTATGAAACAGACTTTAACGCGTTTTTTTAAATAGATAGGGGGATTCACAAGGAAGGTATTACTTAGAAGATTGCTTAAATTAAGGACTAGATTTTACAGAATCATAGGATTTTATATACAGGAGCATGAGTAGTGACTGGTTGCTAGCCCAAATGAAAAAAACAGTTTGAGAAATATTAAAAAAAAAAATAATGTGTTGCCATTTATTCCTGTTACTTACAGAATAATATAAATCTGAATAATCATGTTCAAAGGAATAACCTTTGTGTCTAAGTAAAATAACCAGTGTATTTGTATAAACGTGCTTCCTTTTTGTTATTCATTTTAAAAAGCTATAAGCATCTGTATATGAAACAATACACCTATTGCAGAAGTCTGCAAATATTTAATTAGTGACTAAGCCGCAATATGAGTCGACGTTACTTTAAATGGCTGAACCCGAATTACTGAACGACCATGTATTACGTGGCTATTTTGTTTGTAATGAAATCGTGAAATAATTTAATTTAATCTTAGTGAGTTATTTCACACTCCAGCAGTGATGACCAAGCAGTTGTAAAAAATAAGATCGATATGTAGGCTGCCATTATCCCGGTATGGTTTTTTGTTAAATGTAAAGCGTACCTGTGCCGACAACGATGACCTGAAAATCGGTCGGTAAATCGTCGTCCATGATTAAATACTATATTTCACTATCAAGGAATATATCACTTATTAAAATTTAAATGAAAATTCGATATTGAACAGCTCTCCTCCTCTTTACAGGTTTTACAGATATACCAACTTGACACTCTTGACAATGGCAGCAAAAGCTGTCAAAAGTTTGTTTGACAGATAATGACTATAGACAAATATTTTATTTCTTTTCTTAGCAAAGAAGCACGTACAATAATTTGTAGAAGACCATATGCACGATTTCTATCCGGCATTTTTGCTTTACCTATTATACTTCAATTAATTAGAAAACGTAAAATTACTTTTTTTTCTTTATTTCTTTTGTATTTATGTATATATTATAAATAAATGATAGACGTCATCAAGGTTAATATCCGGTGTTTTAAACCCCTACACAAAAAGAGGGGTATTACAAGACGTGTGTATGTTAATTATTGTCTGTGGCATTATAGCCCCAAACGAATGAACCGATTTGGATAGTGAATTCTTTTTTTGTTACAAAGGGGAGAATTGAGAGTGTTCTTAGCTATGTTATAACCCCCATCGCAGAAAAAAAGGTAAGTTTGCCGTGTGTCTAATACTGGATTTCTTTTTATCCGATCAGTAGTTCCTGAGATAAGTGCGTTTAATTAAATAAATTCCAGCTTCATAATACTAGATTACATAAAATTTAAAAGAGGGCAGAATTTCACATTTTTAATATTAGTGTATTTCTTACTTCTTTTTAATGTCAAAAAGAGGTATACGAGCAGGCGGGTCACGAGACGGCCTATAAAAAACCTCCGCCCTCCCCATTTGGGCCTCCTCAGAAATTGGGCCTCCGGCTCTCCCACTCACCGGACGGAGCAAGACGGCTGATAGCCGCCATTCAGGCGTCTTATTTATTTTTTAAATAAACTGGTACAAAAACAATTGAACTCCTAGTTTTGTTTTATATAGCAGTATCATATTTTCTGCGATTTAATGCACTTGATATATGTACATACCTACCTGTCATCAACTAAATTAAGTTTGATTGGTATGAGTATGTGTATATTAGGTACTCTATCGATCACATGACATGGTTTCTCTCTTTTGATATAGGGAACCCTAAAAACGTCCGATTGGAATACACATTTACAAATTATTTAACATCGTAAATAAATGCTATGATTATCTTTTAGCTTTGCAGTTTTACGCGGCACTAATTTACTGACCGATGTTTATTTAAGAAACCAAAAATGTGATCATGAAAAATGAAACAACAGATGAGTTGCATTTTATATTTACAATTTTTTACATACATTTCAACATTTTACAGACTACTGGGAGCTCTTTTTAATTCGAGCAACGAACATTACATAAACTAACACGTAAATCTAAATCGTAATAAAAACGACTTGTGTGAGTCAATCTACTGGGCCCGCGATGGCTGTGGCGAATTCGGAACACTAGAATCAATAAAATTCTGGTGCCCATTAAACAAGAATAGTGGCAGTTTCCTTGAAAGAGACGTTGGTTCGAGCAACATTAATTTGTTAGGCCGCTTCCGACTTCATTATTGTTCTGAGGACGTATTGGTCTTCTGTGCCCTTCGTTTTGAATAAGGGTAGTTATGTTACTAATTTATAATACAATTACACATTCTCAAATTGACTTTGCACTGACGACTACCTACCCTAACAAGTTAGTAAATACTATCTACATTTATAAACACCATGTCAAGTCGGCAAACTTTAGTAGAACAACCTCACTTTGAGTGGGGTCGGTAGTTAGCCCGGTTACAGTTTGAAAATATTTTAACAGAAGCCGCTGTAGAAGTAAAAAATTTTCGAAAACTATGAAACTTGCCTATAGTTATAAAGTACATACATTAAATTGCCTATAAAAGACTAATTCGGCAGATCTTTATTTTCTAATACGTTTACAAGAACACTAAATGGTGAACATGCCAAACGAATGAACCGGCACGCACAGCGACGAGCTCGTGCCCGACTAGATACTGTCAGCAAATGAAAAATGAGCAAAATTTTACATCCGGCTATAAAGGAACACGTCAATTATAATTATAAATAACTTTATATCGTGGTTTGTGAACATCAACATTGCGAAACATCAATATAATAACAAAACAAACTATTTACACACTAAATGTGATCACTAAAATATCGACATTTCTTTGTGATATGCAGAAGCAATAAAAATTATTATTAAAGAGTTAGGTTCCAAAGCTATTATTTTTAGAAAATTCTTCTGAATATATCATAACATTGCCAATTTAGATGATATGTTAATTAGAGTCCAAAGTGATATGTTAATGCCAATTCGAATTAACAAATAGGTAACAAATGAGATCATAAGAAAGTCGATATTTTAATGCGCCAGTAACATGTAACAGCCGGTATGGTACATTATCACACCTACCACACCAAACCTGACTAGAACAACGTTTCGCGCGAGTGCGACGCGCGGTCAAGCCGCAGAGGCAACAGTGCTGGCCGACTGGTCAGTTCCGTGCTCTCGGCGAGAGCCAGCGCGTCGCCTCCTCCGCTATCAGTCGAGAACTGCTCCACTTCATCGTCCGTCGAGTCTACCTCGTCCTCGGCGAACACTGAGTCCGCACCGACCGAGGCTAATTCGCACTCCACCGCATAAGAAGGCCCAACACTGCCTACAGAAGCGAGAGGCGCTAGTCTCTCACTGGGACATGGGGACAATCGACGATCCGGTAAAGCACATACCACGGAAGATCCACGTCGTTCTAAATACGAGCTTCCTGAACTCGAACAAGTCGCGGAACTCAAGCGGCGATCGCGTGGTCCTCCTGAAGCGCGTCTTTCTGCAAACCGCAGAGCTGATCCGGGAAGTGAATCGCCACGGAGGGTAGATAGTCGGCGTGGTGGTGCTAGCAAACTGCCGTAGCCACCACCATATGACGCGAACCGTGAAGTCCGAGGCCAGGGGGGCTCCTCCCCAATGGAGGGTCTAGAGCGCGCCCGCTCCGACAACGCTTCTTCCAAAGCTGCTGTCAGCTGCCGTTCTTCTTCAACGGCTTGTTCTTCTGCTACGACCGCTTCAGCTAGCTCTACAATTTTTGGGTCATTTAACGCCTTCATTGACTTGCTTCGGCTTTTATAAACGATCAGGAATACCATCAGCGCAAAAAAGCCGCCTAAAGTGGCGGCTATGCGCACACCCGTCATGACGTCATAGGTAGCATAGAACTCAATGCGCACACGATCGCGATCGGCTTGCGAGCGCTCGGTAGAATTATCGGCCGCACCCAAATCACCGCCGCTCCATCCATCGCGATGCTCCATCGTAAGGTCAAGTGTTCATCGCCTGTTAACAATATTGTATCTATATATTAATTTATCAATGTTTATCAGTTTCGCTATAAGTGGCACCTTCGTTAAATCAATAAGAGAGATATAAAAGAGCAACAATGCTGGACTGTGACATGTTACAAATAAATCGACAAAAGTAAAACTAAACTTCGTGTACCAGCAATCAATAATCTATTCAAAAGAATACAACCTAATACTCGCTTTCATAATAAAGGCTGGTCAATACCACACCAAACATACTCTATACTTATAAGTAACATTGTGAAAAGGAAACATTTATATTTCTAAATAATATATTATGTAAACGAGAAACTCAAACACTTTTTGATTTTGGCTTTAAAACCGCGAGCCGGCCGCTAGTATTATATATTATTTCTATAAGTGGTCTATACATCATCGCTAAAGAGAATTATTAACATTAAACTCCCGGCAGTGTCTCGTATAATATCGGGAGAGGCTTAGCAAATATTTTGTTACCATTTCAAGCCAGGGAGGCAGAGCGACCAAACAACAATGTTGTCGCTTGCCGATTTCCGTTCACCCGCCGCGGCGCTATGACGACGTATCTGGGACACGGCTCCCGTATCGGGCGATGGAGCTTTGCTCCCAGCGTTTATATTAGAAATGCAAATATTTATTGAGACAAAGGTGCAATATTTATTAAGAACATCATGACTTCATTTAATATTAGCCTTTATATGCCTTTATATGTAACATGATCATATAAACATTTTTCTTTTAAGTATTTTATTTGAGTAGTGTAATCGCCGAACTCCTTGACTTTAAAGAGTTGATTACTATGGTCGTCTATCTTTTTTCCAAATTTCACCAAAGCCGGTTTGCAAAATTTCACAAACATCATTACCATATCACACGAGTCATAACGTTGTTATATTTGACGACCTCCATGATGACATTATGGTTAACTTTCCTGTCCGCTTCTCGGGAAATCTCGAGTTCTTTCAGGAAAAGGAACCTTTACTGATTTGTCTGAGGCTTGGGTGTATATGTATATATTTATTTATTATAAAATATATTACTGCTACGTTAATATCGCATAAAACAAGGCTCCAACTTACTTCAGAGCCAACTCAATCTATGCGATTTATTTTTTTACTTACATATATCTATCGCTAGATGGCGCTGTACAATATTAAAACTCGCTATGGTTTGGTTCTGACACTATGCTAAGATCATTTTCACACAATCTTTAAATTGACATAGGCTACTTTAAGTCAGTATTTAATAATAATAATTGACAATATTTTTTGTTGGAGTGGACCTGTACACAACTTGCAGTGTCGCTCTTACGAAACTGACAGAATTTATTAAGTTCAAGCTAGTTTAATTTTTTGTCCCAACGATCATCGAAATGGAAATTACCGATCTAAGTAGTAAATCTATTTATGAGTATTAATTCTATGGCTCATAAATGGGTTTATTACTATACAACTGGTTTTTAATACAATGTTTTATATGACTAAAGAAATGTTAAGAATAAATATATTAATATTTTCCTATTTACCACTAAAATAATGCATTGTGATACAATAAAAAGGTTGTATGAATCAAAAGTACACGAAATAGACATATTCTGTACATAACCGATATTAGAAGTAACTTTGACAATATTTATTTTGCATAAACGTTGGGGGGAAAACATCCTTCAATAATTTTAACGATCTTAATATCATACCCTCTGAAATCGCTAATGTTCCGAAAGAATATTTAAAGAATCCCATAAATTACATTATCAAGGGCGAAACACCACTCCGCGCCGTTTTCGACCCGTCTCGCGACGTTATGTAAGGAAATTAGCAACTTTTTCCATTATTACGGCCTTCAAATTCTAAGGAATAATGAATGTCCAAATACTGCATCTTATCTCCTTACCACCATGACACGACAATGTAAGCAAAATTAACATTGTTCTCATATACATTATGCGAAGTTACTCATACCAAACGGTAAACATGTCAGAAATATTTCGCTGTTTACATAAATATTCTTGTGTGGTAAAACTGAAGCCGATTGGAATTATTATAAGAATGTTTTATGTGATCCGCTTTTATAGCCGTGCGTTGTAGGTAGGTACATGTAGTTCTAAATTTTGCAGTTGATCGATATAATGAGTCCAACAAACAATGTTACTAAATATAGCGCTGCAGGTGAAGTAACGTCTCGCTAATCATCAATGGAATGTTCCTTATTCATCTATACTAATATTGTAAAGAGGTAAAGTTTTAACATTGATTCTTTGTTTGTTTGTAAGGGCTTCGGAAATACTGAACCGATCATGATTTTTTTACAACACTATTCAGGAGTGCTATAGACTATATCTTAACGCCATACAACACGTGGGCACGTGACGGCTAGTTCAATAAATTCGAAATATTATTTAAAATATTCATTATTACCTTCTTGTTAGATTGATCGCTATTGTTCACACCAATAGCGATCAATTTAGTTATTCTAGCTAGTTTTATTGTAGAACTAGCTTTTTCCCGCAACTACGCTTGCGTCCTATAATTCCCGACCTTGTGGGAATTTTGAATAATCTCAGCAAGCACCAACGCCTTAAAGAAACCCCCATGCAAAATTTGAGACCCCATACCTTCCTACCACTTGTAGTTTATGAGATTTTAGTTTTTTTTAGAAAAGTTAGGTTAATAATTTCATTTTACTCTATTGTAAGCAGACTGTGAAGCAGAATTTGAGGTATACAGTGTTGTCCAAACAATTAATAACAAGTTCATAAATTTCCAATTTCCTAAACCATATGGCTTTGTATGTATGTATTTTTGGCATCGGACATTGGACACAGGATTTCCACTGGCGAATTTAAGCATACCTATCGGAGCATTTATACGGTACTAGCTTTTGAACGCGGCTTCGCTCGCGTCAAATTAGAGATGAAATAGCTAAAGAAATAAAAAGTAACCAATGTCACTTTTCTGCACTATAACTAGGTATCTCCACATAAAACAATCACACTAATCCGTTCTTCCGTTTTGCCGTGAAAGACGGACACACAAACGAACACATTTTCACATTTATATTATTATGTAGATTATTACCCGCGGCTTCGATTAAAATCGTGGTAATCCACATAAAAAATTACACTAATCTGTTGCTCCATTTTGACGTTATAGACGGACAAACAAACAAATTAGCTCAGAATGGAATTCCTATACTATTCCCGGATATTTATTCTCCAAGGAAAAACAAATTGTTTATTTTTAAGTCTTCCTTGGTTATACTTGCACAAGATAAATATGCGCGAAGGACACTAAGAGAAAAGACATTTCCGCGAACTGACACTTGGTTTTCGCAAGAAATTATTTCACGCAACTGTCTTGATTTCATATATAACAAAATTTCTGAAATGTCAGACTCAGTAAGGGCAAAAAGAAACTTGATTATTATCAAAGCGATCGTAATTTTAGTTGTTTGTAACCCACGTTGTAAAAACAGGGGTGTTATAAGTTTGACGTATGTGTGTCATTCTGTCTGTGGGATCAAAGCTCCCAAACGGATGAACCAATTTGAATAATTCGTTTTTTTTTTCTGGAAGGTGACTTATTTGAGAGTGTTCTTAGCTATGTTTTTAGGACCGACTCTAAAAGAAGGGTGTTATAAGATTTGATGTGTGTGTGAAGGGGTTTTTTAATTTGTATTTTAATTACTTGTATCAGTTTTGCTTTCAAAGACAAATGGAAAAAAACAACCCTTCAATGTCACAAATGTCACAATTATAAAGCATTTATTTTAATTCCATACTACTTCCTTACTTGGGAGTTGGGTTCAAGCGAGATACTAATAAGTTAGAAGATATCGAAATTTCTAGCCATAATCAGATTACATCAGGGTGGGTTTAAGAGAACATTATTGACAATCTGACATAAGGCAGCTGTTATTCTTTATCTAAATAAAAAATACCAACAATCTATAGGCATATGCTAAAACATAACATGCAAAAGTCATAATATTTTATTATAATATTAGCTACTACAGGACTTAATGGCAAGCATATAATTAAATAATAATGACATATGCAAATTTTACTGACATAAAAAAGTTTAACTAAGCATTTCAATATTTATAGGGAAGTTAAAAACCATTATTTATACCAAAACTATATATCAAGATTATAATATTATATTATTATCATCAATAGAATTGAATTTTATGTGGCAAAAAAGAATAAAATAAAAGATGTATAATAAACTAAACTATAGAAGATATGATTTTGCATGTTTTCTAAAATCTCATCAAGGGTATAAAATCTATTTTATAATTCATTGCATATAAAATAATACTGTATGTGATGTAGGTACACTGGTACAGACATCATGACATATTTTAGTCACTCTATGTGAAATAGATGATATTTGGTATAAAGATATACTTTATTAAAAAATGNNATAGTAACAATTTATCAGTCAGCAATATCTGTTTTAAATGGTAATAAATAAATAACAATAAATTTCCCTAAATTTTGTAGGTAAGCAGAATGAAATGTTTACTTAGATCATATTTATTTCAGGTTGTTCAACTCTGACTTTGGATTGTAGTGAGAATTAAAAGGTCTTAAGAGGTGTAACTCTCAGAGAGCCCAGGAGCACAATCAGGATAGAGAATATGATATGAATTTATAATACTACTTCTCAAATTACTAGAAAACTTTGCATAGATACAACATTATTTAGAACCACCTGTTTTATGATTTCAGAAGAGCATAATAAATTGTATTTTGTTATTATAGGTAATTAAAAATCATTAGCCAATTAACAATTTTCTAGCAGTATAATAAAACGTAATGCAGATTTGAAAGTAAATAAAAGAAAATGGAAATATTTACCTATAGAACATAATTCGTGGCCTCTAGAAGTCGACGAATGGCTGCAGTGGCGATGATTTGTTATACACATGTCCTCAGTGAAATATGATGAAAATAAATGTACCCATTTACTGTACACTCCGAAGAATTAAACTACTACATTTTTAATCTCTATTAGAATTTTTCCTATGTCCAATTAATTGCATTTATAGAATCCATTACACAATTTTTAGAAACAATATTTTATTCCAATAAGATAGAGTATTTCAGAATCCATAATAATTACAAGAAAGTAATTATTTCCCAGAAAAAATGCTCGGGTTTATTTTATTTCAACGATAAAAAATATTAAAAATCCATTCTGCTTCACTTCGGTGCAATTGAAATGACACTGACGTATAAAGTGGGATGAGAATTATAAACAAAATCTTGCAATTTTTTAAAAAGCTGTATTCATATCGTACGATTCATGCGATTGCGATATAATGAAGTTCTAAATTAAAATACCGATTTCGAGGGAACCTCAAATCTTTAGTTAGTAGAGGTGGTTTGGAACAAACGTTTAAGAATACAGGTGTGTCTCGGAAGGCAAACCATAATAACCTATGCTTAAAACTCAACAAAAAATCAAACCTAATTCAATGGCATGACAATGACAGCTGGATGGTGGCGATGTCAAACATATGTCAAATTATAATTTATATAAAACCGTAAACAAATAATATATTAAACCTGATTTACCCGAAAACATTGCTATTTCAATTATTTTGTGTGTGAAATTTTTGCAATTCAAATGTCAGCTGAGTGGAAAAAATATGTTGAAGATCCAAGACAAGTATGCAAATATGGCGGGAAATGTTATCAGAAAAATCCAGCTCATCATAACACATTTAAACATCCTCCAAACCTAACAAAAGAAAGATCCCCACGGTTTCAACCCTATAATAAACAACGGAGGGTAACAAATGATTCCTCCCAACTTAAAGAAAAGGTGTCGACTACGCGACATAAGCTCAAAGAAAACGGAGAAGCGTCTACTTCTCAAACTGGAGCCGGAAATCTTTCCTGTGATAATTCTCCTATTTTACCAGAGAACATAAGTTTCTTAGAGAATAGCAAGGACAATACAATTTTAAAGGAATTATTTTTAGTTGAAATGCCATCAGATTTCTTTAAATTCTATGATATACTCGGTGACTCTCTGTCAGTTATTAAAAGAACTCTGGCCAGTGTTAATTTAGAAATGATTGGTCCATATGATCTGCTTGCAGGCACACTACCAAAATTAGATGACAAAAGCCTCTATTTGATTCATTGGCGATTTTTTTATGATCCTCCAGAATTTCAGGTAAATTTTTTTTTTAGTCTTTAAACAATGCTTTAAAAGGTCTGTCTGTTATTGTCATTCCAAGTATATTTGTTATCATTATAGTAGAGTTTTTACAAGACTTATTACCAGAGATTTAACCTGCTGCTTAACGATGGAGCCATTAAACTAAGAAAAGAAGAAGAAGAACCTGCTGCTTTGATAAGACTGTTATTCCAACATACAACACTTTGAACTTAGAATAATATTATACCTATATATTTTATAAACTAAATATT
>JADGIL010004669.1:0-10218 GCA_020352625.1 Cactoblastis cactorum | reverse complement strand
TCCGGCATGTAAGGTACCCGCATACCAAATTTCAAGTAAATCGGTCCAGTGGATTTTGCGTGATGCGCGTTCAGACAGACAGACAGACAGACAGACAGACAGACAGACAGACAAAAATTTCCAAAACTGCAAATTCGTTATCTATATCGATAATTAAGTATATTCCACAAAGAATTTTCAAAAAATATCCAATGTACAAATTTCGCTCTTCTACAGTTTTATTATATGTATGGATATTGGGTTTAATTGACATAATTATTATTCCTCATGATATTAGCACTGTATAAATATAGTTTCTTTAATATTATTGATATATGTATATTTTGCATGCCAGGGTCTGGCGAAATGTGTGAAACCGCTATCTTATTGACATCTGTTTAAGTGTACCACATTTGAAGCAAAATAAAGGAATTGAATTGAATTGAAAAAAAATACTCGAGGACTTTATTATAATTATTTATAATATGTTAATACCATCGCATTTATATGTAAATTTCCCAGCGATTTTGAACATATAGATTGTGCAACTTCAAGTGATCTTATATTTCATCTAGCGACCCGCACCAGCAACGCCCGGCTTTTTTTTATGTAAGAGGGAGGCAAGCGGGCAAGCGGGTTACGTGATATTAAGTGATCACCGCCGCCCATAGACACCTGCAACACCCGTGGGGTCACAGAAGCGTTGCCGGCTTTTATAAAGCCCCGCCCTCCCCAAATGGGGAGGGCGAAATAAGGGTTCTACTTAGCTGAACTACTGAAAAAAAGGCTGTTTAATTCAACAATTAAATTGATCAATTAATCTAGAGGGAACTATCCAAAGAATTATACAACACAAACCTATTACACTTTATAAAATTTATTTAACGCCTAGACATTTTATATAGCAAAATATTATTTAAATGTAGCTATTATGAACCTCTCAGGGGTTCTTTCTCATCGTCATTAGTATTAAGCTGTCAACTGTACGAGTAGCTGGTCTATGTTCGTAAATATATCTAAGCGTATTACTTCAATATCTACGGCGGATAAATAAATATAATATATTGTAACAAATCACACAAATTAAATCAACACCATTTCCAACATAACAACCAACATTTTCTTTTTAGCCTGTAGCATGAATGGGCCGGCTCGTCCGGGGAAGTACCACACTCCCACAGAAGAACGACGCCTGAATGGCGGTTATCAGCCGTCGTGCTTCGTCCGGTGAGTGGGAGAGCCGGGGGCCCATCTTATCCGCCCTCCCCAAATGGGGAGGGCGGAGGATTTTTACAGGCCGGCAACGCTTCTGTAAACCCGCGGGTGTTGCAGTTGTCTATGGGCGGTGGTGTTCACATACGAGATGTCATCTCGTGACCCGCCTGCTCGTTTGCCTCCCTATGACATAAAAAAAACCAAAATAATTTCAAGACTTGTGTTATGGGATAACTCAACGATATTATATTATACATATGTATATGTATAGAATAACATCAAAAGAAATGAACATTTTTACATCTCGACCCGTCTGGGTTCAAATCCGATTCGCTAACTGACATGTTAACCACTACACCACGGAGGTCGTTTATGTTTTTGTATCACATGCAGGTTTCGGTGAACGGTCGCTTTTGATTGGTATTTACATAATTAAAGTAGGTATATCCTTATTTCCAAAAGAGTTACAATTCTTCTATAGAATGTTGTATCTCGCGTAGTGGCTTGAAAGGTGATGTTGACGGTGAAGGCAAACCAAATAAATTAACAATCTGTCATTACCTTATATTACTACACATTACCTACATACGTTCTTATTTTACGATTAATTTAGATACGATACTTATCTCGATCTCATTGGCGCAGTGATCGTCTTTGCCACTGAAACAAGAGGTCCCGGCTTCGATCCCCGGTCTTATCATGATGGAAAATTATTATAATTTTTTAACCTGATTTAGTTAGAACTATGGAGTTGGTAAATTAATACATCATGATCCACCAAGTTGAATCCTATGGTGATATCTATATAGGTACAATACTCAGATTTGTTTAGTTATATTTTCTTACTTTTCCTGAAATAGTAGTACAATACAAAACTAATTATTTATTTTCAAAAAAAGAATATAGAGACATGTATAGTACGTATTCAATATCAAATAACCGGCCAAGTGCGAGTCGGTCTCGTGCACGAATGATGCAGTGTACTGTCTATGAAAAAGCAACAAAAAATCACATTAATTGTATGGCAGCCTTAACAACCTTTAATAATTTATTTTAATTTTTATTTTAAATGCTAATGACTAACTAAAAAAGGGAAAACAAGCTTTGTATATATTTTAAATAATTGGAGGTGGGACAAACCAATCTACGAGACATCATTATATCTACTAATTTGTCATTAGTACGTATTTATAGTTGTTTTTTTTTAAATAATTATTTTATTTTAGGCTTTTTAGTATGAAAAGTCTAATAAAAAAGGCAATTTTAGAATCGCCATTGAAAACCCTTCATTTTAATACCCCACTCAATGGGTTTTGAGAGAGAAAAAATTTCATCCTCACTTTATGACGGCATAAATTCGCCGTTTCGCATTTTTTATATTTTTTATGTAACCAGTGTCACTCGCACTGTCATGAAGAATCCAATGATACTTCATATGTTTAAATCTTTTAAGCCGTTAAGGCTCTAGAAGGGAACATAGAAATCTACATACATACACCTGAAAACATAACCTTACTGCCGCAGTCGGGTAAAAAAGCAAATTTTACTATTAAAGCAATGCGTTATTGTATATTTATTTAGTGGTTTCGTTACCCACGTGAAATACAGTAAGTTATTTTGTCAGTGGCGCGTAGAAGAATTTACGATTTTTTTGTTGAGACGTGACATGATGCTTCCCGCCATTTTAGGGCTTTCAATGCTGGCTGCGGCCCTGGGAATCTCTGGTAACTGTTTTAATGCTTAACATTGTCTCGGTGAATGACGATTACAAATAGATTATCATAGACAAAAATGGCTGACACACAATAAAATCTATTTCAAATTCTCACAAAATCTAAGACATTACCGCATGTAAAGACTATTTTCAATTTTATTATACTAGTAAGTAGTACAGATTAAGATATTTTAATTTAAAAACGAAAATAGTCGTATAATGTAACAAGAATAACAAAGTTAAAAGATTATCAAATCAAAATTTGTATTATTACCACTTTGACAAAGGGAATATTAAAACATTTGATTGTGACTCCCTTTTACTAAATTTTTTAATAAATATTATAATTCCTTCAATTAAATATTTCTATAAGTTACGCAATATTTTTTATTTATAATTACATCGTTGATAGGCAAACAGTTGGCGATATTTGAAGGTTCCTTCGATTCCAGACGAGGAGTTCAGGAGCCTGCCTCGGCTTTACCACCTGGACGACTACGAGACCTGCCTCGCGCCTCGCTCGGGGCTGTATTGCCTCGGGTCCTTCCTCATTGAGGAGCAGGAAAACCCCATTTACAGACTCGCAAAGGTACAAAATCATTTCCGTTTTTGTGTTGTCTAAAGGCGTTATATGACTGGCAACAGAGTATTCTTACTCTATAACTCAACAAATAAATATATGTATATATTGTTTTAACTAAACTCTGTGTAAGATAAGGATAGATGGCAATGAAGAGAAGAAATAAAAAAAATCATTCAGTTTCTCATATCGAAATTAATATTTGAGAATGAGAATATCGTGACCATCTGAATCATTCCTTTAGATAATTATATTTGACTCGTATTTTTGCTTCAGGAATATTCCGAAGACCCTCTCCACTTCAACTACACGTACCTCCACCGCGGCTACTGCGTCAGCTCGCGATGTCCGCAAATTACCGAACGCAACACTACCCTACGTTTCGACATGTGCGCCAAGCAATTCGCCAATTCACGTGGACTCAAAATACAATTACATACTTTAAAGTACTGCAAAACGCATGACCAGTTACGCAGAACCAATATGGATGGTCCGAAAATGATTTTTCTAGCGATGATTGGCTTAATATTAGCGCTGAATATGGCCGGGACGGCGTTCGATCTAATGACTAATGATGACGATAAAAGTAAGTGCACCTTTTTTTGTATCGTTATAAATAAATATATATTTGTATTTAATTTGAAAAAATTAAAACGAAACATTTTTGCCTTCGTGGAATAAAGGAAATACCATATTTTTCCTTTGTAGACAATCTATGCATAAGTCAATGTCTGTCTGTCTATCAAAATTATTGTTAACAATATGTGAGTGTAGCAAGTTGAAATAAATAGCTATGTAATATCTAATCATTAATGTTCGTCTGTTAAGAAGCAACTGCGAGAGACACGCACTTATTTACAATTATAAACACATTTAGGAAAGGAAGGGTCATATTTTTGCACTACATTTGACCTCATAATAGCCAGGTGTTTACCTTCACGGAGTCTTCCGTGAAGATGGATGCTGAAAAGTATCCGAAACGTCGGAGCTCAATTAATTGTTACACATTAGTTACATAGTAGTGTGTACTAATTAAACCGCGATAAAATCCGTTAAATTTGTTTCATTTCAATGTGTAATATTCGCGTAAACTTAAGAAATAATTAAAACACCCACATTTTTTCCTTAATATCTTCCATGTAAATTGACAGAGAACCAACTGCTGACGTCGTGGTCGCTGCCGGCCAACTGGCGGCGGCTGACGGCGGAACACGAGCTGGCCGACCCGCGCAACGCGGCACTGCGCTCGCTGCGAGGAGTCAGGTCGCTGCACAATCTTTATCGCCAATATTTGTAAAAAAATTAATTAAATTAATATATGTTTTTTTTATGTAAGAGGGAGGCAAACGAGCAGGCGGATCACGTGATGTTAAGTGATCACTGTCGCCCATAGACAACTACAACACCCGTGGGGTCACAGAAGCGTTGCCGGCCTTTAAAAAGAAGTTGGGCCTCCGTCTCTTCCACTCACCAGACGGAGCATGGC
Source organism: Cactoblastis cactorum (assembly GCA_020352625.1). Lineage (NCBI taxonomy): Eukaryota > Metazoa > Arthropoda > Insecta > Lepidoptera > Pyralidae > Cactoblastis > Cactoblastis cactorum. The sequence continues at coordinate 5,244 of JADGIL010004669.1, read as the reverse complement.
GGTTGATAGCCGCCATTCAGGCGTCGGTCTTCTGTGGGAGCGTGGTACTGCACCAGATGAGCCGGCCCATTTAAAATATATCCATTCGAATATATAGGGGCAAAATAAATTATCTTCGGCGATAGGCCAGCACCTTGTTCCTATTTCTGAATCTCCATTCCACCAATAAGTCCGCCATTTTGCTAAGCGTGGCCTTCGTGTCTCGCGACTCCTGGCTCCGTCTACCCCGTAAGGGATAAAAACGTGATACTGTATCTGCAGGGATAAACCACACAGATTAGGTTAGCTCTAAAGTAAGTGAACGGTCGTCGTCTTCAAATCACGGTCGTCGTCTCTTTAGTTAGTTTTGATGTCGTCCGTCCAGTCGATCGTCCTATTTTTACCCCTATAACTGTCAGTCTTTTTTCGTCGTTTATGTCGTCTATGTCAGTATCAAAAAAGGCCGCAACAGTAAGTTTGCGTTACGACTGAGTTTCGACCATGAAATAACAGCTTTACAAAATGAAGTGAGGATATATTGAATAATTAATTAATTGATTGTGATGTGAAAAAGTCTCGACAGTCGACACGTTTAACTGGATATTGACAACCCATTTAAGTATAAGACATGTTATATTTTGTAAATTGACGTCTCGGAAGCAAATGCTGCAATGGAGTTTGCTCCGTTTGTTTGTTTTGGCTTCTCCACTTACCATTTAGAAGTGGTAGTAAAATTATTTGTAATTAAATTATTGTCGTGTTACTGGATCAAATTAAAATGAACAAATTGACAATTCAAAAGTGCTACAATCTAGTCTATTAGAACAAAAATATTCTGATTTTGACTTTTGAATAATATACTTAGAACATGTAAATTTATTTAAAATTGTTTAGTTTCTTAAAATATAATTTACCTAAATTTATAAATTATTCAAACCAGCATTTTAAAAACTATTTAGGTATTTCTAGCCATCACTTACAAATTGTGAATCCCCTTTTTTAGGGTTCCGTACCCGAAGGGTAAAACGGGAACTGTATTACTATAGCATCGTGTTTGTCTGTAAAATAAATATTTAAATAAAAGTGAAAAATCAGCCGAGTGCATGTAGGACTCGCTCACGAAGGGTTCCGTTCCATTATCTGTGCAAAATAGCAAAAAGATCACGTTTGTTGGATGTAGCTATTACGGTTTAGCTATTACGGTTCATGAGATGAACAGCCTGGTGATAGACAAACAGACAGCGAAGCCTTAGTAATAGGGTTCCCGTATTACCCTTCAGGTACGGATTCCTAAGTTTTCCTAATTTTACTTAGTAAAATTAATCTAAAATCTTAGACCTTAGTAATTTTACTAAGGTCTAACAATAACTACAGCAGGTCACTTGACGGTAAGTGCTCACTGGTCACCTATGGACAGCAGCTGTGACTGGCACAAACAACACCGGCACTGTGGTCCTTTCTCGGCCTAAGTTCTCGGTAGAGCTAACCAGAAGTATAAATATATTTCTAGCAACCGGCGTAGCTCTACCACTGAAGACTATAAGTTTTAAATGTACCAAAAATGCCCACTAACTAGGCTGTTACTCAGCAGTTATGTAGATGAATTATAAAACTACAATATAAAATAAATGGTAGCGATAACGATACTGTTATTCCCTCAGAGTGGTGGTTTTAGCGGCCGTGGTCTGGTGCCACGCGGGCTTCGTCCAGCACGTCATGTACGTGCACAACCCGCGAGCACTCGAGCACGTGAGTACCCGTGTATATAGGGTTACGTCTCTTTCGGACTGGGCTGCCTCAAAATCCACGTTCTCCGGATTCCTTGCAAATTAGGGGCGTAAATTAGTGAAAATTAATATGACATTTTTTTTATATTTTTATATTATACATTCATTTTACTTTTTCATGCACTCCCCTCGTTTCTAGATAATGTCGAGCTGGTCGACGCTTTTAGTGAAGAACGGCACGGCAATAGTGCAGGTCTTCATCACCGTCAGCAACTTTCTGCTCGGCTATTTCTTGTTGCGATTCAAGCACCTTAACTTCAAGCTACTGCCAAAGCTGCTGTTGCTAAGATATATAAGGTACGTCAGATGATAGTAAGCCTTTTGACTCAAAAGTCGAAATGTTTTAGTATTTTTACCAAAGATTAAAAGAGCTATCATCATTTATCACCATTATACTGAAAATTAACCCAATGATCAATATTTTGCCTGTTTGCGTGACTCAGAATGGCGCCGATGCACCTGCTGTTGGTGGGCTTCGCGGCAACATGGTGGAGCGAGCTGCGGGACGGACCTATGTGGACCTTGGTCACCGCCGAGGCCGCCTCCTGTCGCCGCAAGTTCTGGCCGCAGGCACTGTACGTCAATAACCTCGTGGACCCCAAGGACCGATGCCTTATTCAGACATGGTAAGTGTCCAGTCCACGCTCGAAAGGGTAAATTCCTTCATGGTATTGCGCTCGCCGTCTACTATTTGGAACTTTTGGGTTCGATTTAATCTCGATGCGTGTGACAAATTCGTTGATTACCAGTTGCGACTAGTGAGAAAACCAATGACTTTAGTCGCTTGATGGTGGTGCTTACCAATGTATCTTTAACAGTGAAAATAACCTAACACAATTTTCCTTTGATCGCCAGGTCTCTAGCAGTCGACATGCAGCTGCACGTGGTGGCGGTGATTCTGTTAGTGATTCTCCAGCGCTGGCGTCACCGCGCCCTGCTCATACTCAGCATACTGTTCGTCGCTTCCTGCTTGCTGAACGGAGTCCTTGCATATATCTACCACTGGAGGACCATGTTGTATATAATGACTCCTGAGTTAGTACTAGTTTTATTATAGAAACTTCAAGCTCATTGAACCTTTAAATGGAACCAAAGATATACAAAGTAATTTTAAACCCCGACGAATAGGTGTGTGTGTGTGTGTCATTCTGTCTGTGGTCGATTAGGATAATTCTTTTATTGTTAGAAAGGTGACTTCATCGAGAGTGTTCTCAGCCATGTTTTAACCTCCAACAACAACAATAACAGCAATAAAATAAAATTTTGAGTTAGGAGTTGTTTCGGATATTACGTTTTGAAATGAAAATACAAGGCTCAAGTTAGGCCCCACGTGGAATACTGTTCCCACCTCTGAGCTGGGACACCCCAGTATCAACTTCTTCCCTTTGACCGCGTCCAACGTCGGGCGATTCGAATTGTCGACGACTGAGACAAGACAGATCAATTGGACAGCCTGGCGCTGCGCAGAGGTATTGCATGTCTGTGCATTTTCTACCGAATCTATGACGGGGAGTGTTCTGAGGAGTTGCTCGAGTTAATACCCGCTGTATTTCTACACCGTACTACCCGCCGCAGTCTAAAGTTTCATACATCGTCCGGACGAGTGGTGGTCGAACACTGTACGTTTTAAAAGAAACTTTATACCACTTACAATCACACTGTGGAACGAACTACCTGCAGCGGTATTTCCGGACCAATACGATATCAGAACCTTCGAAAAAAGAGCGTATATATAATCCCTTAAAGGTCGGCAACGCTTCTGTGACCCCCCGGGTGTTGCAGGTGTCTATGGGCGGCGGTGATCACTTAACATCACGTGACTCGCCTGATCGTTTACCTTCCTCTTTTATAAAAAAATATGGCTTACAGGAACTTGCGCACGTTGTTCCTTCACGAGCCATCATTCTGGTGGTTCTACATGTCACCTTGGGGAAGTTTGCCCGCCTGCCTGCTGGGGCTGATCCTAGCGCACGTACACCATCGAGTGCAGGAGCTAAAACTACAGCCGAAGGATAATAAGGTATCGGCTGCGCTTCGGTACTATTTCCATCTTATATACTTGTAGGGACTACGGTAGATTAGTAATGTAGAGAACGCAAAGAGTTGTGCTAAATTAACATAATAAATATCGCCGATTATACGAAAGATAAACATTTCATCGTACACAACATTTAGAACTGTTTAGAGTCGCTACAGAAGTTCTTAAAACAAACACACCCAAAATAACAGATATATCGAAACCGCAACATTGTACTCGAAGGCACATTAAAGGAAAGTGAAATCTTAGTCGAAATAAACTTTACCTCGCAATTTTTTTCGATGCTCGATGGTATGTCTTCTAAAAATCTGCACTCTAATCATAAAACCGAGCAATTAGAACGGAATGTGGCCGCTATGACTGCCATACAGTGTCCCCACTCGTGGTCCGCAGTGGGCGCGCAGGCTGTTCCGGCTATACTTCCCACTGGAGCTGTGCTGGGTGTTGGCGGGCGACTGGATTCCGCGCTCGCGCGCCGCAGACGCCGCGCACGTCGCGCTCGAGCGCCCCGTCTTCATGCTGCTGGCGACCGTGCTCATCTTCAGCATGTGCAATGATTTAGCAGGTTAGTAAATTTGCATGAAGAGTATGATCGTCTAACTCCTCACATTGACCGACAATATGGTTTTCGCCAGCGCTAGTTTACTGGGGATGTTCTTCTATAATAATACTAGCCGACCGACGTCCACTTTATTGGGCGTTAATTATATTTTTGTAATACAGTTATGTAAACAATTGTAGACAACATAGTGAAAAAACATTTTTGATGAAAATTATGTTGGTTTCTGCCGAACCGTTCAGGCAGCGCACGCTGGCAAAGCATCAAGTCTAGGTCAATTTCCGCTGTCTTGATAATCATAATAAAATATAGCCTATAGGACGGTTGAATAATATAACTTAGTGATTGAGAAAGAATTTTCATGATCGGTTCAGTATTTCCGAAGATTAATGAATTTCAGAAGATTTCCTTACAAATAAACAATCAAAGTTACAAACTTAACCTCTTTATATTAAACAGTATATGGTGGAAATCTTCCCTTCTTTTAGATCTACGCTATTTATACGAATATATTATTAATCTAATATATGTCATCCTTATAAAACTAAATACCTTCATTAGCTACTTTAAGAAATTTATGCAGATTATACTTAATGATAATTTACACCATTTAATTTAAATAAATAGTTATTGTATAATCACACAAATAAATAAAATTGGAGTGTCTGTCTGTAATTTCAAAATAATTGCATTTTTCAAATTGCATAGTAGTATTTACCCGTTTCCAATACCAAAACGATTATTTTTTTAATTTTTGTCTGTCTGTCTGTCTGTCTGTTTGTCCAGGGTAATCTTCCAAACGGCTTATCCGATTTTGATGGGATTTTCACTAAAAGATTAAGAAAATTACCGAGAGTAACATAGGGTAGTTTTTATTTCGA
>JADGIL010004633.1:0-10923 GCA_020352625.1 Cactoblastis cactorum | reverse complement strand
GATTGCGTCAGTCCGGTTGCGATCGGCTGTCTCCCGTCCCATCCCAGAGCGTGTCATTCCTTTAAAAAACTGTGCCCTCTGGTTTATTCCGCTAGACCGTTTCAGGCTTGTCCTGGCTGGGTGTGGTACCTATGTTTTTTTTTTATGTCAGAGGGAGGCAAACGAGCTGGCGAGTCACGAGATATTATGTGAACACCGCCGCCCATAGACAACTGCAACACCCGCGGGGTTACAGAAGCGTTGCCGGCCTGTAAAAAACCTCCGCCCTCCCCCTTGGGGAGGAGTTGGGCCCCCGGCTCTCCCACTCACTGGACGGAGCATGACGGCTGATAACCGCCATTCAGGCGTCGGTCTTCTGTGGGAGTGTGGTACTTCCCCGGACGAGCGGGCCCGTTCGTGCTACAGGCTAAAAAGAAGCCTGTAGCTGGCTCCACACCACTACAAGTAGTGGCTTATACCACTACTAGTAGTGGCTCCACACCACTATTAAATGTTCATGTTCATTATTCCCGCGGATTCACACACCGCTCCCGTTTTTCCTGAATTCCCGAACGAACGATATTTACCTAAAGTTGTGAAAGGTTTTCTGTAAAAAATGATTAAAAGCTTAAGTTTTTGGTTATAATAATCCAATATATTACCAGAAAAACCCCGACGCAAAAAGAGGCTTGTTATGAGTTTGAAGTTTTTGTGTTTTTGTGGCATTCTGTGTGTAAACGGATTAAACGATTTAGATAATTCTTATTTTGTTAGAAATGTGATTAATCGAGAATGTTCTTAGCTATGTTTTAACCCCGTACGGAAAAAGAGGGGTAAGTTTGACGTGTGTTTTGTTATATTGTGTCAGGGATTTATTAAACTTTTAATTTAAAATTTTACATTATTTAACACTAATCTTCAGCAGATTCTTTTACAAGGGAAGTATAAGCTCATTTCTGTTATTATTCTTCGTTTAACAACGAGGGCGTCGTGTATTCGAACGTCATTTATCACCGCGCACTTTTCCCGCGTTCTAATTGACAGCTGTCAAATAGCTCCCTTTTTCGCGCCATTTTGTGCGGCCGCCATACTTGTCTACGCGACATAATGATATAGATTTTGATTTAAGATAGTGCTTTTGTTTTATTATCTGTCGTATTTTTTCTATGTGGAATTTACGATAGGTAACACAATATGTTAGTGATTCTGATTTCGTTGATTATTCTGGTTTATATAATAAAGGCCCGTATAAAATAAAGGCTTATTCAATTTGTTTAATTAGAAAGCAGAAGAAAAAGAAAAAAAAGATTTTTTTATATTGTCACTTTTGAATCGTCATATTGTTATTTATTTATTAATTGCAAAGCTACAAACTACCAGCGTACTACAGAGAAGAATGCGCCGAAAGAAACTCAGCAAAAGAAGAGTTAAAAGAAGATCGTAGAAGATTTGAGTAGAGAAGAAGATAGTCTGGTACACTGGTGCGCCTGAATGCTTGCTCTGACCTATTCCTGAGTAAGGTGAGCAAACTTTCAGGTGTGTTAGTGCCGGCTTATCAACAGAGAAGACTTCAAGAGAAGAAGACATCAAGAAAAAGAGTAAAATTTATCTAATTGAGCAAAAAAACTCATCCACCATCTGTCTTAATTTAGACGACCTCTGTGGTGACATGAACGCTACTCAGGAGATCTTGGTACAATGGTTACCGTGCCTGACCGTTACTCAGAAGATCCCAGGTTCGATCTCCTGTCAGATTATGACACAAAAGGTTATTTGTTCATTTATCATGAATTTTGAGGTATTTGATACAAAATATGTATTACAATTTTTCAAGTAATAACTAACTATATAATAGAGAAAAATCACTGACTATTGTCATCGCGGGTGTTGCAGTTGTCTATGGGCGGCGGTGATTACTTAACATTACGTGAACGCTTGATTGCCTCCCTCTTACATAAAAAAATATAAGAAATACCTCTAAATTCCAGAAAAATAAACAAAAATAATTTTGTTGTGGTCACTAAACTTGATTTTTTGTTTGTAGGGGCTAATTATTCTAAATACTAAACTGACCATGAAAATTCTTTCATAATCAGAAAGCTACACTATTTAGAAGAGCTACAGGCTATAATTTAACGCCCAACGAAGAGGGCACGGTCGGTAAGTCGGACATAAAGTTATCTTATATTGCTTGAAATTCTAGAAGTACTTGCGTGGGTTTTCGCGTAAAGATTATTTGTGTTCATAATTATTCGTTAATGAGGTTGTTTCCATGCTACAGTGAAATTTGAATAAAAACTAGCTTATGCCCGCGACTTTGTCCGGGCGTAACTACTATAGTCAATATCTCGGGTCCTAAGCGGCGTATCACTTCTCCTCTCTCGGGTCTACTGGAAGAGATTTCTTTTGAAATAAATAAATTAATAATAAATATATAGGGGCAAATCACGCAAATTGAGTCAGCCTCAAACTAAGTTCGAGACTTGTAATATGGGATACTAACTCAACGATACTATATTTTATAATAAATACATATGTATGTATATAGATAAACATCCAAGACCCAGGCATTGGCGTAAAAAGGTCATTGATTGCAGAAAAAGGTCATTTTCCATCATGACCTGATCGGGGATCGAACCCGGGACCTCCTGAGTAACGGTCAAGTACGTTAACCGTTACACCACGGAGGTCGTCAAAAGTAATAAATAGCACCTTTGTTCTATCTTTAATAAAATTAATGTTTCCTATGTATATTTGTGTAAAAAAATAAATAAATAAATGAAACCTACGCTGTATTTTAAGTTAGACTTACGATTCTATAATACAACTGTAAAAGGGGTCGGCAACGCGCGCGTGGCACCTCTGGTATTGAAGGCGTCCATAGGCTGCGGTGACCGCTTATCATCAGGTGGGCCGCATGCCTGTTTGCGAGCTTAGTTGTATAAAAAAAGCATAACATTTTATTCATTAGTCATTGCGTGATGAGGTACAAACATATGTACATACAAAAAATCTTAGTATAATCTTAGCTTAGTACTGTGACTCAGTTCTCATCGATCAACTGCTGTTTTTCAGCTGGTATTAAGAATATCAAACAAGCGAAGCAAGCTTCCACTATTTAGCAAGCTATATAGAAAAAGTATAATATATTTGGTTTAGGATTTTACATTAAATGTTTAAAACAAATAAATTTAAACGCATGTCCTGATGTGTATTATGTTCATTACATTTAGTGTTATTTGTAATACAAAATCACGTTTATACAGTAGTAACTGAGTGGATAAATAATGAACCCTTATAAAGCTGCACTTTTTATCTACCTATATCTAATAGAAACATAGTCAATTATGTTAATATATGGATATCTTTGTGTTGATGAATGGATGAAATTTATTTTCGCAGTAAAATAGCGATACTGGCACAATCGATAGTCTGACATCACTAGTCCCAATCAAAGTTAAATCTGAACCGTTGCTTAGCTACAAAATAACAAGATTCATTTTCAAACCACGGACGAAATGTTAGTACAAACTGATTCAAGTTCGGAATACGTTGTGTTCTAATTTCGAAATAATATTTGAAGATATTTGAAATTACTTCATGCATTTTGGTGGTATAATTCTTTGTTAGCGGCCAGTATTCTTACGTTAGTGTTGGAATAGAATCGGTTATCGATATATTTTATTTTGAAACAGAAGTTTAATCGATAATGGCCGCGACCTTAACATTTGTGTGCAATATTGATTGAATCAGTCCTTGGAACTAGGGCAGGTGAGAATCTTTGTCTATCTAAGTATATTTACGAATCGGTACCTATTTCTGTGTAATGTTTTGTTTAACGGCAGCTGTAAATTTTGCCTTTAGAAAATTTCCTTGATGCAATAATGTTTTCTTAGGAGTTTCGGGGTAAAAATTAAAGGTGAAGATAGTCTTACGTGGAAACGAAATAATTTGTTGAAAATCTCTTTGTTAAGTTGTTTTATAATGTTTATTCATTATTATAAAGTACGACGTATATGAATCATCAATACATAGTAATAAAACGAAGTCGCTTTCCGCTGTCTGTCCCTATGTATGTATGTATGTCTTTAAAACTACGTGACAGATTTCGATGCAGTTTTTAGATAGGGCGATTCACAAAGAAGGTTTTCAAACCCGTTCGAAGCCGGGGCGGGTCGCTTGTATCTTATATAGCTCTGCTCATTTAAAAGTCATAAAATAATTGAAAGTTACTAAAGTAACTAAGTTCCTTGTTTGATATTTTACGACTTATACCAATAGAAAGAAAGGCAATTAAAACTAATTTATTGGTAGTAAGTTAAGTAGTATGTATTATAATAATAAATATAATTTAGGATTGAGTTAACCCAAAAGTATGTTTCAAACTTATACTAAGTATGGGATAACATATTTTATAAAAAATACATAACTCAACGATACTATATATTATAACAAATATCTACATAGATTTACATCCGAGACCGATCAGAAAAAGATTATTTACTATCTCGACTGGGGATCAAACCCTAAGTAGCAGCCAAATTCAGCCGTGTAGGTCGTAAAATTAAGGACTCTACATTATAATTTAACCTTTTTTTGGCTGACAACCTTACGATATCAGTGCATGTTATCACTGCATCACTTAATAATTAGATAAGGCGAAATCTACTACCTATGACATAATTAGAACATTTTTACAGAAATTAATTTACGTGATGATGTCATGATCATGGCAGTAATTAATATGACATCATCGTCAGTATAAAATGATCACTATGCAGGGTTGTTTTTAAACCCCGACGCAAAAAAAGGAGTGTTATAAGTTTGACGTCATTCGGTCTGTGGCAACATAGCTCCGACTTGGATAGTTCTTTTTTTTGTTAATGAGAGTGTTTTTTTTTATGCCAGAGGAAGGCAAACGAGAAGGCGGGTCACGAGATGTTAAGTGATTACCGCCGCCCATAGACAACTGCAACACCCACGGGGTTACAGAAGCGTTAAAAAACCGGAGAAACTCCGGAGGTTGAAACTCCGGCTCTTCCACTAACCGAACTGAGCATGGCGGCTGATAACCACCATTCAGGCGTCGGTCTTCTGTGGGAGTGTGGTACTTCCCCGGACGAGCCGGTCCATGCATGCAGCAGGCACACACACACTACAAGTAGTGGCTCCATACCACAAAAAATCAGCTATGTTTTTAGCTATATTTTAACGTCCAACGCAAAAAGAGGGGTGTTTTAAGTTTGTCGTGTGCGTGTCCTTCTGTTTGTGGCATCATAGCTCCCAAACGGATGAACCAATTTGGATAACTCTTTTATATGTTAGAAAGGTGACTTAATCTAGAGTGTTTTTAGATATATTTTAAACCCCGACATAAAAAGATGGGTAAGTTTGACGTGTGTTTTGTTATATTGTATCAGGGTTATTTTAATTTTTAATATAATTTAATATAATTACTTATTAGTCCCTTTTACCTACCATTTTATTGGATTTTTATTAGACAATAAGCCACAATGGACGAACGAACGATAGACTTGATCTTTGCTGGCTCGCTGAAGAGTCTGCCGCCAGTCAGCTCCAAAATCGTGAGGATCTTCACCAGTTCCACCTTCACGGGTAAGTAATGTTGGTAGATTCTGTACCAACTGTGTCTGTATTCAAACCATACTACTATGGTTTGTTAAGTTGTTAGGTTGGTTAAGTCTAGAACGTATTTTAAGACTAATTCAATCTGTGTCATAGGCATGGCGATCTGATATGGATTTTGTGGACCGAAAAAATCGATTTTTAAAATTTTTATTATGTACTGAATCGATCCATTGAAACGATATTTCTCCCTCAAAATCAAGATTCGATTTTTTGAATGAAGTATGTATATGTGTATTGTGGGGTCATCTGTTCCTTGCGAGCGCCTATTTTCGATTGTCGGCAACATCACAAGTGATGAGCGTAATCGGTTGGATCCTAGCAGATTAGACAGATTGTTATTCTTAAAAAGCTTGGATATTAAGCACTGGGAGCTATAAAGTTTATAGCTCTCAGTGCTTAATATCCAAGCTTTTTAATGTACATAGGTATATCTAACTGAAATAAATATATTTTTTAATACTTGTTACTTTGATTTAGCAGTAAAAACTCTTTAATTAGTAAATGGGTTTGTATTGAAAACATAAACTCATTATACATAGCTATCCCTACTGTGCCATTTATCCCTATTTACTTTTGCCTATTTACCACGCCAAAATTGGTGGACGTGGGAATAGAATGACACAAAAAATAGTCTATGCTACTCTCCAGCCCTTCAACTGTCGCCACAAAAAAAATCACACTAATCCGGTGCTCCGTTTTGCCGTAAAAGACGGTCAAACAATTACTCTTTAACATTTATAATATTAAGTACGGATACCTCAGCTTCCTGAATAAAAATAAATTGACTCTGACTTTAACCAAAAACTGACTGACTTTAACAAGGCACGCCCTTATAAAACTTCGCTATTTCGGGTATCTAATACCAAATAAAGTGTTGGTAAGACATAATATTTTCCTTCGCAATCCTTTTCACTTACAAGCACTAAGTGTAATAATGTATCTTTGTTGCGCTGTGTTATTTACAGATACTACTATGGAAAGAAATACACTTATGGCGAAATGTTACCCCAGAATAAAGGATTACTGTCGAGAAAAACACGGCTTGGAGTTTCAGGTAATTTTTTTTAGTTACTAGCATTTATCCGCGGCTACGCTCGCTTCCCATAATTCCCGATTTCGCGGGAATTTTTAAAAATCCCGTCTTTGCAAATAGCTACGTCTTAAAATGAAACAATACGTAAATTTTCAGATCCCTAGCACTTGTAGTTTTTGAGTTTTCGTGCGGTCAGTCAATGATTTAATTATAGATTAAATCACTTTGCAAGTTAAATAACTAACTAGTATTGAGTACAATAAATAACTTATTTTTTCACGTGTGACTATTTGTCTACTTCCTTTGTCCCTTATTAAATAAATTAAAAAAATAATAATGTAAATATACTATTTCTTAAGTTTACGCGAATATTAGACATTGAAATTAAACAAATTTAACAGATTTTATCGCGGTTTAATCACTACACACAAAGGAATTTTATACTGTTTTAAGTTCTCTTTAAAAAAAAGACTTAAGATGGATCAATATGGGAATCGAACAGACTCCTGGCAGTACCCGTTCACGAGTTCACGCACGGCACATGACGCCGCATACCATTAAGGTCATCAAAACAGATCAAAACTATTTATTTTTAGGTTGTGGACATGCGATGGGGGGTAAGAGACGAAGCTACAGACGACCATATGACGACAGAGCTGTGCATGAGGGAGATCAAGAACTGCCAGCGGCTGTCCATGGGGCCTAACTTTGTTGTATTTCTTGGACAAAAATATGGATACAGGTAAACAACAATCATTATTATGCTTAGTAGGATCTAAGGTAGACTATTCTTTACCCATGCTATTCTTCTGAACAGTATTTGTTTGCAAAACATTAAAATGAAATCAAATTCATAAATCGATCTGTTTTATGAAGCTTTTGATATCTTTCCAGGCCAATCCCAACATACGTGCTATCATCAGAACTTCAAATGTTACGCGATGAGCTGGTCGCTGGCGGAGTAGACGTGATACTCCTGGATACGTGGTATAAGAAGGACTCGAACGCCGTACCCCCGGTGTCCGTACTCCAACCCATATCATCTATCCTCATTAACTTTAACAACAAGGTACAGAAAAGTAGTAAAAAAGGGAGCTTTAAAATATAATATTGGGACCTTCGATCAACAAAAGTACAGAACTAGATTTACAGATCCAAACATAATATCGTTCTCATTTTGTAACAAAACAATGGGTAGAATCAAAAGAGAAGAGAAATATATATTGTATGGGTCCATATCTGATTCGAGGGATGCCTTAAATTTCACGGATTACTGGTATAAAAGTTTGTATTGGTAACCTCAGAAGTATATTTATTATTTTCTGCTATACAAACTTTCTTTTGACGTTTATCAAATATTTCACAATATTTTAAGTTAAAATATTGATTTGCCACTAATTTCTTTGGCAAGTTGTTCAGTGTCATGAAAATTCGCTTAGACTGTTTGGCTGGTGGCCAAAAAAGTCACTCAGTATCGACTATATTAATTTCTTGCCCGTACAGATTTTCGCACAAAAATGTACCTAAATACACATGACCAATTTTAAGGTGGGATTAATTACCCCAATTATCACAGCCGAACTCATAGGTACAGCTACTAAAACAGATATAAATCTATCATTATCAGTTCATGAGTAACATTTATTATTTTCTATCAAGACTTTTTTTCTAACAAGACTAACACACACTTGCTCACACTCACTCACTTTCAGACACACATGTACGACACAATCCTATATAAAAAAAGACAAACACACACACACAAATTATTTGTTATTTTTAATATAACTAAATACACATAACCAAGTTCGTATAAGGATGGCAGAAAATCATTATCATATATTTTGAGTTTAAATTTTCCTTTTTCTTGTTTATTTTTAGTTTTATAAAATAGGTGAAATTCCCAAAATACAGAAATTTCTAGTTTGGGAATTATTGTAACTTTAATCTTAAGTTCATATCTACATGTTAGCATAATAATACTGTTTTACCGACACTTGGCTTTACTGGCACCTTTGCGATGCCGCCCACCATTCGAGACACAGGTTCATTCCTAGTTCGAAGGTGGGTTGCTGAGTTGGGGATACCCGATAAATTGGGGATACCCGCTAATATAAAATGTATAACTACTAATATAGTCACAAAAAATCAGTGAATGTACTTGTTGCAGTGTTATATATGCTTAAGACAATAAAATATTTTTATTATTATTTGCTTGCTACTTTTCCTCATTTCCGCAAAATACGAATTATCATAAATTCTCTCTTCGCTTATTTTAAGAGTTCCGTACCCTAAGGGTAAAATGGGACACTATGACTAAGACTCCGCTGTCCGTCTGTTTGTCTGTCTTCGGAATAGATGTGATAGTTTTAACCTGATTTACTCGCTTATCGAAATTTACAGCGAGTACCAAAATACCAATTATCATGAAAGCTCGCATGCCTCTCTCTTCGCTTATTGTTAGGGTTCCGTGCCCCAAGGGTAAAATGAGACACTATCACTAAGAATCCACTGTCCGTCCGTTTGTCTGTCTTCGGAATAGATGTGATAGTATTAACCTGATTTACTCGCTTATCGAAATTTACAGCGAGTACCAAAGCTACAAGCCGAAGACCAGGCAGTGTGGTGGGACACCCTCAACAAAATGCAGAAGTTGTTCAGGAAAGCCTCCCTGCAGCTTTACAATGCTGGGAAAATTGACAAGGATACTATGCACAACTATTTTATGTCAGGTAAATTTTCCTCATTGAACAAAAAAAAAAATAGGTTCCTCTTTATGACTGCATTTTGGTAAGTTTATCAAATGCTCATCTGCACTTCACGTTAGTATTTAATTTTTTTTTCTTATGTTAGAGGGAGGCAAACAAGTAGGTGGATCACGTGATGTTAAGTGATCATCGCCGCCCATAGACAACAACACCCGCGGGAGGGCGGGGAAGTTGGGCCTCCGGCTCTCCCACTCACCGGACGGAGCATGGCGGCTGACAGCCGCCATTCAGGCATCGGTCTTCTGTGGGAGTATGGTACTTCCCCGGACGAGCTAGCCCATTCATGCTGCAGGCTAAAAAAGCAAGCAGGAGGCTCATATACCTAAACAATTATCTCTATACAATAGCTATGAAAAACTGCTTTATTTTTGAACTAGCGACTGTAATTGCTCCTGTTCCCACGTGGATGAAGTGCTTTGTATAAATGGACTATCAAGCACGGAAAGAATTGTTTAAATCAAACCAGTAGTTCCGAATACTAGTTCGTTTAACCAAACATACAAACTTTTCCGCCTAATATTTATTAGTATAAAACTATAAATCATTGTGTCAATTCTGAATATTTCTCTGAATTCAAGACACCAATGTTGGTAAAGTTATAGGAGCCTTTGGCCCTAATGTGAGACGTAACTGCTTTTTTAATTAATAAAATATTTTTTTCTTATTTCCAAAATTCTCAATTTGTTATCTAAATAATTAAATTGACAGTGACCGAACGTGAAGTTATAAACGGCGTGCTCAACGTAAAGAATACGAAGAACCACTGCCTTGCGTATGTGAGGTACATCAACAATATTAACCTTCAGAACCTGAAGAAGGCCAGCAACTTCGTGGACATCCTCAACAGAAGTCTGGACACCGAGGCTTCGAAACTACTCGCTGATTTGAGGGATGTTAGGCTCCCGGAGAAAATTGAGACTACTAATATTCAAAAGTAAGTTATATTGACGACTTTGTGACGGGTAGTTATATTATGGTTAACACGGCTGCCCGCTACGTGGAGGTCCTAGGTTCGATCTAAGGAGCCATTTACCAAGGAATTCGTCATTTATCCGCGTAGACTACTTAGTACTACTACAATAAATTATATCCCTCGGGAACCGTACATTTTTCCGGGATAAACAGTAGACCATCGCTGTGTGAATTCTAAAAACAATGGTTTTGGTTTCTATAGGTCCTATAAAGAGCCCCTATATATTTTTTTCTTAAATATCTCCCATGTACAGACATAGCTCAGTTACAATTTTATAATGTCACATTAAAGTTGACTTTTATAGTTACAATTTTTGTTTCACTCTCAATATTTGTTTAAATTATACTAAAATTTTATTACAGATATACCGTGGAGTGGATTGGTCGAGATGGTCTTGATCCTGAGACGCATGGAGAATACTTAAACCATTTTATCACTCACTTTTACAAGAACATTGTCAAACTGGTTGATAGGTAAATATTTGATGAATATCTGCACAATTACAGTGTTATTACAAAAAC
>JADGIL010004628.1:0-12245 GCA_020352625.1 Cactoblastis cactorum | reverse complement strand
AATTAGTAGACACAAAGTAATTTTATACTTTTTTAAGTTCTCTATGTGTAACTATTTATTGAGCTCCGACGTTTCGGATACTTTTCAGCATCCATCCGATAAATTCCGTTAAATTTGTTTCATTTCAATGTGTAATATTCGCGTAAACTTAAGAAATAATTATGTGTATTGATTGTGAAAATAAATCGAAGAACATATTGCCAATATCTAAGCTCTATTACTCTATTAATGAATAATAAGATTCCTTTTTAGTACCGTCATATGATGATATTTTTTAAGGTTTTGAGCTATTATAACGTTGCTAATAATTATAATTAAGGGCGTAGCTTTTTCTTATGTTTATACTTCAGTGTACACGTTTGAAATAGATGAATATCTATATAAAATGATGAATATATGTAATAACCAATAAAATGACAGATATTGCTTCAAACTTCTAAGTTCAAACTTTCAAAATATTATAATATTCTTAACTCTTATTATTATTTTCTTCATTCTAGAAAATACATTGCACAATTTTGAAAAAACACTAGGCTTCTATATTGTTTCATGTTTATAAGAAATAAAATAACTACGTAAGTAAAATTTTAATACTGTTTTTATTCGAGATACAAACATGTAAACGTGCGTATAATAAGTAACATTAAATTAGTATTACTTGTTCATGTAGGTAAGACTATCAAATAAATTAAAATTGAATTAAGACACTAAAGTAATTACACATGTAATTATTGCTTGTAATAAACTATACACGAACTAAAGTTGCCAAGAGAATAAAGAAATAGCAAAATACATATATAAGCTCATATAAAAACAAACTTTTGACACTATGAGCTATATAAACTTAGCATCCGAGTTCGTGTAAAGTTGGAATAAAGGCATATTATGGCAGTGTATAGGCTGCTCATTTTTATATCTTCAGTTTGTATATCATCAAAGCCGGAATTATTAAAATAGCGGATCCGAAGGTATATGTGACTGCCGCTCCTGAATACCAGTACACTGAAAGAAATAATTATTTAACTATAGTAGAAATGCTTACATGAAATTTTTTTACACATAACATTTCCCATTTGTGTTGAAAGTAAAATATTAACTTGCAAAAATTCTAAATAGAAAAGAACAAAAATTATTGTTTTTAGAGTTAGTTCCATGATGAGTCACTTCATAAGGACGATTTTTTTCTAGTTATGACGTGACTTAACTCACAGCTAATTATTCTCTCAGGCTGTTTACACTAAATAATTTTGAAGTAACAACCTGAAAAAATCTTAACTTGGAGTAGACTTTCAGGTCATATAAATCAAGATTTAGGACCTAATTAGACATAAAAGACGTTCAGTGTTATCTTTGGTATACTTTAAAGCTGAGCAGCGAGTAACATTCACCTGAGGCAGCGAGCAGTGGTCCTGCAGCGCGAGCGAGCGCTCCGAGCGAACGCAACACGCCAAGAACGGCGCCACGCGCGCCATCCGGCGCCTGCCCCGCCGCCATAGACGTCATGCACGATACCGCGAAAGCGGTCGCTATCAAATACAATACAATTTTTTTTTTTTTTGATAAAGTTTTTCCTTTTAGGAAAGGCAAAGGGAACTGAAGCCAATACATCCATCACAGATATAATACTTTTGTTTGGTAAGTTTTTCCTTTTAAGAAAGGCAAAGGCAAAAGCAAAACTGAAAAATATAATTGACAATTAAAAAATAGAGGTTGAAATTTTAAATACACTTAATTATTTAACTGATAGTAAATTTAAATAATTTTCTGTTAATTGGATTTAGTAAAAATACCATTCCTGATGATCATGAAAAAATATTAGATTCTAGGTCTACTAAATAATTTTGTTTTCTTAACAATAAAGAAAACAAAATTAAAAAGAAGTATTTTAAGAAAAAAATTCATTGTCTATCCGTTTTCGACAGCAAATTTGTTGTCATTACTTGTCATATATAAAAACTGTTTTCAATAATAGAACTTCAGCTAAATCGATTGCTATATCTATATGATTGATATATCTAAATGACCAATGTAGAAATAAATGATCTACAATATGTATTAATGCCTAAAATATTACGAAAGAATACTTACACAAGGCAAAAAGCACGAGACCAAGCCATAACCAAGCTATAGGCGGAAGGATAGGTGAGTTGGAAATTGCAGCAAACGCTACGCAGACAAAAGAGGCAGGAGTGAGCGCTAGGGCTGCTTTGGCGGCCATCTGAGCGCCCTTAGGCCCTAGTCTACGGGCCGCGCCGCCTTGCAATACCGCCATTATTAAACCTGAAAATATTATTTAATGTCAAATCAATTTAATTGTAAACGTAACACAAGAGGAAAGCCTTTAAACGAGTATAGTTTTAATGATATTACGAATGTGATAGTCTTGCTTGTCTGTCTGTCTGTTACTCCTTCGCAACTTAACCACTAAATCAAATTTGATGTAATTTGTAACGGAGGCAGTTGAAGATCCGGTTATAAATATAGGCTATTAAGTTTCAGAAATAAATCAAATAAAATATGAAATATGGGACGATAGTTTATAATAATGTACTTATATTAAACGTGCCTAATTCGATGGGCGATAAAATATGGCCTATAGCACTCCTAAATAATGTAGCTTTCTGATTGTGAAAGAAATTTAATGATCGGTTCAGTATTTCCGAAGATTACTTACCCACTTACAAACCAACAAAGTGACAAACTTTAGCTCTTTATAATATTAGTATAGATTATGTTTCGTGAAAATGGACGTAAGCGTAAGCTAGTATTTACATAGTCATATACGTACCCATTACTAAAAACATTTTTCCTTGCTGCATCATAGTATAATTGAAGGTGTGATGAGTTAGGAATGTTAGGGTAAACTCTAGACCCGAGTATATAAATAGATAGAGGAAGTAGATCAGGCCCAGTCTTGTAAGTACTTTGTTTTGATGCGGAGACAAATCTTTCACAGCGTTGAATTTCAACAGATGCCATGGTGACACGAAATCTACTGTTTTTGATAGCGTGAATGCAAGAGGCACACGATTTTCCTGAAAATATCAATTGAAAATCTCATTACTGCAGTTCTGTTTTTAAATATTAAGTAAAATTAAAAATATATTTTTCAATATAAAAAATAAATCGATTATCATAACACCATCAATACCGCTTTTTTTTTAATTAGCAGGTTCTATACTCTATTATTGTTATAAAAGACGATTTCTTATAAACGAATAGAAGTAGGTTTTTTTGTTAATAATATGAATAATTGGACTAAATTCAATGAATGAGCTAGTTAGTTTAGAATTTAGCTAGTTTCCTAAGGATTGTTGGATAATAAAGTTACATCTGAAATTTAAAGAAAATAAAATATCTTCATTCAACCTTTCTTTCCAATAGAAGCTCTAAGAATAAATTAATCTAAGAAATCGTCATGTCGTATGCATAGTTTAGACCATTTTTGAGTGTAGACATTATCATCATTTCAGTCTCTCTCTGTCCATTGCTGTGCATATTGCCTCCTTTCCAGTACGCCATCCATCTAAATCATCTAGTCTAAACATAATTAAATTTAATCAGGACCGTAATTGAGATTGTCCTCCGATGAAATCTGCCAGTTCAGGTCTCGATTAGATTAAAATATAGGTCATTAGTAAGTTGAATTTTAACTCTTAATAACTACAACACTGTTTCATATCTGTGATTTATTTAGTACTTTTGAATATTATAAATGTAATGTAATGCCTTCACGCTTTTCATCTCTAGACTATTTTAGACTAAAACCTACTTATACAAGCTTTTTCCGCTGCTACGCGTCCAATATTTCCGATCCCGTGGGAATTTTTCATAATACCGTCTTAGCCAGCACCTACGTTCTAAAAGGAGCCTCCATGCAAATTTTAAGAATCGATCCCGTGGGAATATTTATGATTATAATTAAAATTTAGATTAAAATTGGTACAAAACTGTATGCGATTGTTAACTGTTGTGTTTACTTATTTTAAGAAAATTGAATATGTATGTATAGACTTTTATTTGTAGACTTATAACGTAAGAACTATTCAATGAAATTCGATGCGGTTTTCGCTTTTGTATGGCTTAACAATGGCACATATTGTTGCTTAATATGAGGCTATTTTACGGTTTCTACGTAGATAATATTTTATTATTAAACGATGAAAACAGATATGAATTTGTATAATTTCACGTGAGTACCCAAATACAAACCTTAGACAGCGTTTCGGGTACGCAAAATGCGACGAGGAACACATTGGCAAGGGAGAGACCGAGTGCGTAGAAGGCCGGTCTTTCACCCCACGATCCGGCATCGCGATTGGATGCTGCAAACCACGCGCCTGCTAGAGGGCCTACTATGAATCCCACGGAAAACGCTAATCCTATTAAAGCCTGCAATTATAAGGTTTTTACTTTAACATTCCTGTGATTAACCGAATCTCGCATCGTTACGGATTGACGCAGCCTCGGGATTCTCAAACTTGACATAACATTTGCAATTCTCAAACTTGACATAACATTTGCAAAATTATCCCATATACTGTGTTATAGATTTCTTTTTCTGATATCTGTCTCCATTACTAATAGAAAAATATAGCTTATTATTCAGGCCATTTTACATAATAACAAGGGTAAATCGTTTGATGCAACATCAAGGAAACTTAAAGTACTTAGGTGCATTTTTGTCTATGCAGAATAGCAAGGAGTCTACAACCTTAGTAGTTAAATAGTACTATACTTTTGAATATCAATTTAACATTCACAATCAGAATCATATAGGAATTAAAAAAAACTGAGGATCAATTATATTGAAATCGTCCTCATTACAGCCATCCAAGGTCTGCCTAACTTGGTTTACACTGCAGTTTCATACGAATTCGCATATAATTAATGATAAGTGATTCACTTTCCTTTCAAGAAAATATTAATTTATGTAAATCAGATGAAGGAAAATGTTAGGTTGCTTGGTTTTATATTGAATTTCATTCTTATGACATACATATACATACATTTGATGTACATAATGATTTACAAAAGTATTAATTTTAATTATGGAAATACCAAAAGAAAAATAACCAATTCAGTAGAGTCGACAGTAGTTCTTGAAATTTGCCAGAAAATCAATAAAGTACATTTTACAGTGTCAATATTAATACCATCTGTGGCCATCTGTATCAATAACCATCTGTGGCTTACATCACAAAATAAATATTAAAAATATGTGTTCGTATTGTATGGGTGTACTTGTACATTTTTTTTAATTTAACGATATATAAGAGAAATACTTATAGGATAAATAAGACAATCTCACCATTCCCCTGGCTCTAGTTTTCTCGTTAGAGGCGTCAGTGACGACGGCCATGCTTAGGCTAACATTGGCCTTGCTCAAGCCACCTATGAACCGCGCCAACACGAAAACACTAAATGTTCGTGCATACCCCCATAGCGCATGTGACAGTGCTATGCCAATCTAAAAAAAATACATAATTGTTTTTTATGAAGGAAAGCCTACATTAACATATTCAAACAAGTAGCTGTGAGATCGTGCAACGAAGTCCCACGACATCGCCGCCACGATGCACGAGCCCTATCTTTATACTGAAATGGCCTCATAAAAATATTAATTTGCTTTGTTGTTTCATAGTTATTTTTTTATTATTGAAAAAAATATGTATATATTTATGTGCACAACTTGTTATAACAGCTAGAACCGCAAAAAGTTTAGTGTTTACTATTATTACATAATTACTTAGGTAATTCTGTTAAATACAAAAAAGTTAAACATATTGAAATGAAACAAATTTAACGGATTTTATCGCGGTTTAATCACTACACACAAAGGAATTTTTTACTGAAAGACGGCAGGAAGATGGATGCTGAAAAGTATCCGAAACGGAGCTCAATAAATAGTTACACATAGAGAACTTAAAACAGTATACAATTCCTTTGTGTGTCTAATATTCGCGTAAACTTAATAAGTTAAACATATTTACAAAAAGATGTTGCTTGTCAAGAATTCCACTATTTTTGGCTATATTGGTTGTTTTTCATCAATATGAATGAACATGAAATATAGGAATGTGAACTATATATTTTCAGTTTTTAAAAAACCTTACATGGCATACTATAAACTGTAAAATATTTTCATATTTATAATTTTTTATAAAACTTAAACAAAAATGATTAAACAAAGCCAGATGCCAAAAGGCTACAGAAAATGTACTTATTTAACTAAATAAAATTAAAACTTTGCATGAACCAGGTTGCAAGAGACAAGAGTTTAGTGGGTTATTGATATCAACAGTAGGTATACAATAGATTAGATACCTAATCATTGATCTTATTGAAGTAAATAAAAATTTGAGAATAGATATTTTAAGCATCAAAGACATTTCCCATGTCAGTTTACCCTTGTTAAACCAACTGGTTCATAAAATTTTTGTTCTTTCATGAAATTAATTATGAATTAATTTACTTACCAAGCAAATTAATAATAACGGCTTCCTTCCATATGTATCTGAAAGACTACCAACAATGGGACTTGTCAAAAATTGTAAAAAACTGTACATAGATCCCAGCGCACCACCAAACAAAACAGATGCGAATTTATCTGGGGCTCCTGTAAATTTTTGAAACCTTTGGACTGCTCCAAGTAAAGAGGCATACAAATTAGTCCCTTTTCCTTCCTCACGGTTATAGTAATCCAGAAGGGATGGTAGAAGTGGCAAAATCATTGTGAATGCCAAAAGATCCAAAAGTAATGAAAGAAAAATTAATCCAATAACTTTGGAATTTTGTGAAGACTTGGAGCATTTTTCTACCAATTCTTGTTGAAGATCACCTTCAGTTTTAGCATCAATAGCATTTTTCCTCTGTCTTATCTCTCCATTTCCTATTTGTAAATCCTAAAAAAAAATTAAACAGACATGAAAAGTTAGTGAAGAATCAATTTATAAAACATATTGAATGGAATGATAGTTTAACTCACCATTTTTATCTTATTGGATAATTATTTTATGTAAAAAGTAAACAATTATGTCCAGCAGATCCATTGAATTGAATAAATCCAAATAACAAGAACAGCAGAAACTGGTTAAACTTTCACTTTTATTTCAAAATCTCAGTTTTAGTGTTCCATTTGTACAATACTATCGTTAATTTCTACAGTGAAATACATTGCATGTTTAAAACGTATATGATTTCTTCTCAATTTCAGCCAGTTGAATAGAATTACGAAAAATGTATGCAAGGGAACAAGCATACTATGACAGCTAGGTTCTTTTGACAATGACAGCCTAGATTTGACAATTCAAGTGAAGCTAAATGCTGCAAGTGAATTTACGGTTGAAACCGATTTTATATTATTTAATTTATGGCAACATTGATCGTTAACGATAATTTAAAAAAATAATAATTGAAAGACGCCATTTTGCGTGTGATATTTTTTTGCTTTGGTCTGCGCATTTATCTAAAATTATCGCTTTTCATTCCAATTTTTAATTAAATACGATGGGTGAAGATAAAGGTAAATTTAGATACATATATCTTAAGTATATAATATGAAAACTTAATTTGTTATAACCTACTTACACAAGTGTATTCGTTTTGTAGATCGGCGACGCAGATCTCGATCGAGAGAAAGGCGGCGTTCTAGATCTCGCTCACGAGAGCGCAGAGAGAAGAGAAAAAGCAGATCCAGGTCACCAACAAAACGCTCTCGCAGGCGCAAGCCTTCTTTGTACTGGGATGTGCCACCACCAGGGTTTGAACATATCACGCCACTGCAGTATAAAGCCATGCAGGCAGCCGGACAAATTCCAGCTAATATTGTTGCCGATACTCCTCAAGCTGCTGTACCTGTGGTGGGATCCACAATAACACGACAAGCTAGAAGATTGTATGTTGGAAACATACCATTTGGGGTGACAGAAGAAGAAACCATGGAATTTTTCAATCAACAAATGCATCTTTCTGGTCTGGCTCAAGCTGCAGGCAATCCTGTACTTGCTTGCCAAATTAATCTTGACAAAAACTTTGCATTCCTTGAGTTCAGATCCATTGATGAAACAACACAGGCTATGGCTTTTGATGGAATCAACTTCAAGGGTCAAAGTTTAAAAATTCGACGACCTCATGATTATCAGCCTATGCCTGGTACTGAGAATCCATCTATCAATGTGCCGGGTAAGTGTTTCATTTGTTATCAAGTGGTTAGCTATATTATTTAAAAAATTTCTTTTGTACCTAATCACTTTCAGGTTTGAGTGACCAGTAAATATAAAATAATTTGAAATAATTTTTATATGTTTATATATAATATAAACCTTACATTGTATAGTGGGTGCTACATTTATTTTTAGTTATATTAATTATTTTTATCTACTTCCAGCTGGTGTTATTAGTACAGTGGTACCTGACTCTCCACATAAAATATTTATTGGTGGTCTGCCTAACTACTTAAATGAGGACCAAGTAAGTCTTTTAGCTATATTTTTCTTTTTGTTATGTGAATCATAAATTTATGGTGATACTTTCTGCATTTTTATGTTCTGTTATTCAACACCATGATGATTTGTGATTCACCAGTTTAATTTTCCATATAAATTTCTTATCTTTAAATATTATTACCTAATCAACAAATTTTAAAGATGAAACAATTGTACATATTTATTTACAAATAAATATAAGTTGATGTGTTGTTTCATTTTGAAATTTGTATGTTTGGAGACTACATTATACCTGATTGATTGGTCACTTGTAAGCATTGAGATGTGGAATGAAATTACTTGCTATTTTTATTATTTTAGGGAAAGTAAATATCTGGATGTGATATTACAAAATTATATTTTACAGGTCATTACCAGACTCCACATAATGTCACGTCATATGAGTAAAAATTTATACTTTATTACTATCACTACATATATAAATCTTGATCAAAATAAACTCGCTTTTGTATTAGAAATTGTGGTTTAACAGTACCACATACTATCTGAATATCCATACTTAGATGGCACTTATAAAAGTATAGCAAACGCAAATTCCATACACATTAGGAAAATTCCCATACTGAATAGGCCGTTCCCATTAGGTAGCACTAGGTGCCGCGACCTTTTCAGGGCGAGATTCAACAGTTGACAGGGCTACGGTGGCGCCAGCAGTGAGCCGCGTTATATTTTGCTCCGTTTCAGGTATTTCAGGTACCCCTTGCAGGGATGAGCGTGGCGCTTCACGCTCAATTAAAACTGAAACAACTCACTGATATCGTTTGCTTTTTGCCCCTCCCTAGCTTAGATTTGGCACATTCGCGGCCCGCGTGTCACTGTTGTCTCTCATTCTCACCTATACGTCTTGTACTTGAACGAGACGTCGGCACTACAAGGCAAGTCTCCTCCATTCACATCTGATTCTAACATGCGGCTAGACACAGGTCAGATTACATTCATATTTTTGCTGCATTTTGATGAGCAAATATATCTATGGGAACACCATTACTAAGTGATAAATTCATGAGTAAATAGATTTATTGTGTACCTAAATTGTTTGTTGGACAATTTTGGGTCCCCGGCCTTACCTAATTCTATGTAATGTGAAACAGGTTAAAGAACTGCTGATGTCTTTTGGTCAACTTCGGGCTTTCAATTTGGTGAAAGACTCCTCTACAGGGCTCAGCAAAGGTTATGCTTTTGCTGAATATGTTGACATCACAATGACAGACCAGGTAAGATACTTATCATCACCATGTGAATCTTATATTGAATTATAGTTAGTATGCAGCAAATAATGCAGGTTTTGTAAAGGAAAATGCAATAATCTTGAAAAGTAGAAAGGTTACTGTAAGTCATCAAATTTATATGTTAATTTGTGGTTAGATTATAAGGAGCACTATTTTTTTCTGCAGGCTATTGCTGGCTTGAATGGTATGCAGTTGGGAGACAAGAAACTGATTGTCCAAAGAGCCAGCATTGGAGCAAAGAATTCTACATTGGGTAAGTTGCTATTTACACAAAATTCATATAAGTGCTTTAGGTTTTTCTGTTGTTTATAACCCTTTTAAGTTATCGACAGTCTATGCATTATAGTTTTTCATTGGATGGACCAATCTGAAGCGTCATAATTGTTTTAATAGTGAGATTAAAAACTGTTTAACTTTGTACTACAGTATAACGAAGTTGCGTTATTCAAATGAGAAAAATAATTGTACTTAACTAAATCAGTTTACTGTAATGGTAGAGTTGTTATTTTAGCACATTTTTACATTCATTTGTTTAACAAATTCAAAAATATATAACCTCAAATATGTATTATTTTCTATCGCCTAAAGACCAAGACATGGCTTTTTTTTCTCACCGCAACATTAAAGACATTCCAAGTTTGTCCAGGCATTGAACATCTGCAAATGCAAGAATATAATTTATGCCTTCATAAAAGTGGGAACAATCCAGCTTCAAAAAGCAAATTCTAATACCTCCTTCACAGCAATTATGAAAGTAAAAACACTAACATCACTAATAACTTTTCTAGCAATGACGGGCGCGGCGCCGGTGCAGCTGCAGGTAGCCGGACTGACGCTGGCGGGCGCGGGCCCGGCCACCGAGGTGCTGTGTCTTCTCAACATGGTCACCCCCGACGAGCTGCGTGACGAGGAGGAGTATGAAGACATTCTTGAAGACATTAAGTATGTAGACCATCAAATTTTTTTATGAAAGAGAGAGGCAAATGAGCAGGCGGATTACGTGATGTTAAGTGATCACCGCTGCTTATAAACACCGTTTTGGGGGGCTTTTCTTGAAGGTTTCAATGTCGTATTAGTCCGAAAATACCGTTGCAGGCAGCCAAATAATAGTGAAATTCTAGTTGACTAATTGAAGCATGGATAGGACTTGGTAGAAAGGACCCTCACAGAAATATAAGACGTCTTTGACTCATATAACAAATCAGGACCAAAATTGGTGGTTAAATATTTATTTGCTTTCAAAAACAGTATACAGCTAATATACTAAGTAATTTCTTCTACAATGGTTTCTGCAGTCCTCTGCCTCTTCAAGGTCTTGTACTCACAGATAAAAATTTTATGAAAGCTAAATTATTCATGAAGTTTTGTAGAATTTTTAATAATTTAATATTTTATTTCTTTGCAGAGAGGAATGTAACAAGTACGGTTGTGTGAGGAGTATAGAAATTCCAAGACCTATTGAAGGCGTGGAAGTACCTGGCTGTGGAAAGGTAAAAATTATTCATATTATTTTTAATGTGCAAGCGTTAGGCTTGGGTTAAGGGTTCATAAGGTTCTTAATTCGATTACAAAAACTCAATTGAAAACGTAATGTTTTCTTTTTATTGGAAATTAACGAAATTTTCTCTTTCTAGGTCTTCGTAGAGTTCAACAGTATTGCGGATTGTCAAAAAGCGCAACAGACCCTCACTGGGCGAAAATTCAGCAACAGAGTTGTGGTCACGTCATACTTTGATCCTGATAAATATCATCGCAGAGAATTCTAAACTAAAAGCACTGTTCCATTTGTAACTCCATTATGAAGTGTGACATTTTATGGATAAAATTCTGCTATCTATTAAATCTCGATTAAATTAACTACAAAATAAAGGAAATAACTGTATCATTTTGTTTTTATTTTAAGTCTTATAAAATTACAAATTAATCCTTTTGTGGTAGGTTTTTTTTTTGACAATATTTATGTATCAATAAACACTTGCT
Organism: Cactoblastis cactorum; assembly: GCA_020352625.1. Classification (NCBI taxonomy): domain Eukaryota; kingdom Metazoa; phylum Arthropoda; class Insecta; order Lepidoptera; family Pyralidae; genus Cactoblastis; species Cactoblastis cactorum. The sequence continues at coordinate 529 of JADGIL010004628.1, read as the reverse complement.
ATAATTTTCGGTGGATATCAGACACAATACATTTTTTTATAACAAATATTCATTAAAATTACAAAATAATAATATAGATATTATACTCTAAACTTCGTTCGTCATCGTTCGTTGATAAGTGTTCATAGTTCCAGTTTCGGCTGATATGATGACCTTTCTCATAACACCGTAAAGTATTCCTCCGACTATCAACATTCCGATGCCGGCCATTAAGCTGATTGCCCAAGCTGGTACTGCGTTTCCGCCTGAAAATATGATTCAATCAATATTCAATTCTATTTATAATGAAACTGTAACTAGCTTAACTGTAACTGCTATGGTAAACTATCCAACTACAGGACTCCATTACTTGAATAAGACAGAACTAGTGTCGTTGAGTCTTCTATACTTATACTTAACTCTATGGTATCCCTTAATACAAATATCGAACTTAGTTTGGGGCTAACTCAATTTATTAATGATGAGGAGCTCACAGATAAAATGCTACAAAGTCTTGAGCACCGGCGGCTTGTGTCTAGTCTGTGTGTCT
>JADGIL010004622.1:3965-59057 GCA_020352625.1 Cactoblastis cactorum | reverse complement strand
AGACAGACAGACAGACAAAAATTTCCAAAACTGCAAATTCGTTATCTGTATCGATAACTAAGTATATTCCACAAAGAATTTTCAAAAAATATCCAATGTACAAATTTCGCTCTTCTACAGTTTTATTATATGTATGGATATAGTATCATTTAGTAAGTATCCCATAATATACTTAAGTATCGAACTTTGTTTGGGGCTATCTCACTTTGTTATTGATATTATTATTACTATTACAAATATATTATAGGTGTACAGAATATGTACCTCATATTTGCAGTATCTACTTTCGACCAGCGTATGTGCTATCATACAACATTATCTACATTTCATGTATGCAAATATGACAACGAGTATGTACATTTGCCGGCATATTAAATTCACATTTGTGTAAAATATTACTTGCATTACAAAAATATTTTAATGTACTTTATTTTGGTAAACGTATTTAACATAGAGTACTTTTATGAAAGTTAATCGATAAATACATCTTTTACAGAACAACTTTATAAGGCTTGAGCATTTCTTCAATTCAGTTATATTTTTTTCTAATTGCTTTCAATTTGCTTTGTAAAAGTTGTAACACATGTAGTAGATATGCATTTTAATTATTATATCGAAGCCCAAACTTATGGATAAAATTTCTGTAAAGAGTACCATATAAATGTACTGAATAATGTCGCTTTGCTCGCTCAATAAAATGCTAATATAGTTTCAAGTTGTAGTAGGAACTCGCTTGCAATGATGTTTCGCTAAGTGGATTCGCTGTCAAATTAATACTATAAATCTTTAGTTCAACCAGTGACCACTAGTGGCAGTGTGCTTTTTCCATACAAATTGCGTAATTTCGTCAGCGACTTGTGCTCGATTGTGAGTTGCCTTTCTAAAGGTCTGGAAGCGAAAGAAACACGTAGAATGTGTCAGCTTCTTTTCTTCCCACGCAGGGCTTGGAACCGAAATTCTCATAGGCGATGGGTTAGCAAACTGTCTCTATTTCTCTGACTGAATCTTCATTCCATGAATAAGTCTTCAAGTCTTTCGATGTTTGACTCTATATGCCCCGCAATGTATAAAGACGTGATACTGTATCTGTGTCTGAAAAGAAATACAGAATTTTAAAATAATAAATACATTTCCATATGAAAGTTCTCGGAAGAAAGAGATTAACCGTTTAACAGCGTTGAGCGTGCTAATTTGTACTTCACAAAGGCCTTTTAAAAATAAATAGAGGCTAATGACGGCTATAACGACTGTAAGAAAACAAGAAATAGATTGCTGGTTATTAATATTTCTGACATTGTAATAGTAGGGATGGAGCTCGGTTTATTTCCCAATTGTATTTATTTATTCATTTACTAATTTTAATGATTTAAAATAGTTCTAAGAATGTAAAAAATTGAGAGAAGAGATCATGCAATTAGTCGTTTATAACATATATAGTACTGAAAAAAATCAGGCAAGACTTGCTCAAAAGTGGAATTTACAAAGCTTTTAAAAACCTTTAAACAACAAACAATTTTGGTAACAATTTTCCAACACTACGAATTATACGACATCAGTTAAGTTCAAAATTCCTTAGTCCAACCAAAATAGTTTATAAGTTTAAGATTAGATTTATCATGGAAACTTGCAATCATCGTGTCTATTACAGATATTCATATCTAATCTGAGGGGATAGTGTCGGACGGCGAGTGATTTCATACCAAGATACATTTATTTATCTGTTTATTGAAATGCTAAACTGATTGCTGTCTCGATCTCGGCTATTCCCTTGTTCTTGTAAAATATAGATTTTGCATAAAAATGACAGTCACAGACAGTCGTATGAATTATCATACGACTATCTTCTATTTTAATGATTCTTTTGTTAAAATTATAAGTTTTTTTTTTAATTCATTGATTGTATTTTGGTATAAAATAACTTTCAAATCTATATTAATATTATAAAGAGGTAAAGGTTTGTAAGGGTTATCTTCTGTCTTCTGAAATACTGAACCGATCATGAAAATTCTTTCACAATCAGAAACCTACAATATTCAGGAGCGCTAAAAGCTATATTTTAATGCCTAAAGAATGGAGCACACCTCGGCTAGTTTCACATATTTAAAAAACCTCAAGATTACTATTAATCAAATTACAAACTTTACTTGAGATGAGGTGATGACTATTTCTATCTTCCTTATCGTTAGAGTTTGATTTATTAAATTTTAACGCTCTTGTGGTGAATAATAAAAATATCCTAAAAAATAAAGTCCCATGTCAATGAATCTATATTTAAACACCACAGCGCTATATACATAGGTTTGCTATATTACTGAAACAGAACAGTACAAAATTGTTTATACACTTCTCAAAGTTGGTAATTGTACGAATAGGTACCTGCGGGCGTTAGATTATTCATTTTACATGTCAGACCTTACTCTGCGAATAATCTATGTACAACTCGGCACTTCATGTTATACTTAGCCGTTCTACGAGATCAGAAATATAGTGACCACGAATTTGTTAAACAGCATGTTGAATGGTTATTGTTTATTTCATTTTATTTTCTTTTTTCCTTTCGTTATAGAGTCACGTGAAGATAGTCTAAAATAATGATTTATCTATTTCGTTATTCGTAAAAATACAAAATTCACATCATTCATATTCATGTCTATAATAATAAATAATTTACAAACATATAATATCATTAGTCATAGAATTATGGTTAATCTTTTAATCTGAGTAAATTTCAACTAAATGGTTCACTACTTAAAATTAAATAATAGTCTCCCTAAGTATCTACTTTAATGTAAGAAAAAATAAAGATAACCTATCATGGAGAAATAAAATAGTTATCTACATGATCACATTTATTAATTGACTATTTGATTTTTTTTGCTGCTGATTTGATTATATTTATTTTTTTGATGCTGATGATATTAACAAAAAGCCATTGCACAATGCAAATGTAAGATTATCAAACTTGTCTGTTCTAGACCATATAAGAAGCAAACGGTGTGCAAATAGGTATTACAGTTTGTCAAAAGTTTCGCGTTGTGTTCAAGTTAGGCATAATTGTATAGTATGCGTCAACTTAGCAAACTTAGAAATAAGGTGTTGGTGTTAAGTAGGTTGGGAAGTCTCAACTTGCTAGCAACAACTTGAGCTACGAAGCCAAATATCTTACATAACAGTCGATAACTTCTCTAAATAAAATACCTGACTCGAATATGTGTTACTCGAGTTTAAATTTTCAACAGGAATTCCAATAAATATGTGATAAGTTATCTAATTCTGATGTTCGAAATAATAAATTGTTTATCTTGTAGGCAATATAATTGTTTTCTAAAGTATAAAGATCAAATCTATAACACATTTATTTGTTATTGTTATATGATTCCATAGGGCTTATCTTTCTTTTACTCTAATTTTAATCAGATTATTGTTTATAATTGTTTATAATGCTTTAATTTTTATAAATCATGAAACAAAACGATAAACTTTTATGATCAAGCTTACAATATTATAGAATCGTAGATTGAACAATTTCACAGTGGTCGTTGTGTGAATGAATGTACTTACCATTAACGATAGAAAAAAGGCACAGCTCTTTTAATTTTGAAACTTGTGTATAAGTATCGTCGATTGGGCCATATTAGTATATGGGTGAGTGAGTACGGGCACGCTTAAACTCTAAAATATGGCCGTGGTGGTTGGTGCCAAGACTTCTATGGCACCGTGAGCACGTAACACTGAAGACGTGTGCAGATTGCTGCGGAGATAACTCGGCGAGGCAATAATAAATGTTCACAATGTCCAAGTTGGTAGACACATACTTAAGAATCAAAATGAATTATTCTTAAGCCTTCTATATAGTTTCAATTAAAATAATAGATTGTTTGATAAATGCTGGATACTAAGATATACAAAATTCTCTTTATCTGAAAATAGGAGTTTGTGATGATATGACTTTTATGATCATCAAGTTATACAAATTATTTGAAATAAAAGAGATTCGTATGAATTTTATGTTACTCACGTAAGGGTATTTAATTCAAAAGATGAGTTGAGTAAATTAATCTTCTTTTTTATGTATGTATTTAAAAAGCCCCCGCTCTCCCCAAATGGGGAGGGCGAGGAAGTTGGGCCTCCGGCTCTTCCATTCACCGGACGGACCTGTATAACTAGACTATACTAGTATAAGCTACTGGCTTGTTACACTAAACCACTCTATCAGTGTGGACCTAATCTAAAGCTAGCGTCCATTGACGTGAAATGAATGATCCAATTGCAGCAACTTTATGGGCTCTTAATTCAGGTGACGTGGTGTCACGGATGGTGATGAAAGTGGGGGTTTATGGACTGGCCCTCGTAACCACGCGCGCGAATAAACAAGTGGGGCTTAAGATTTAACGTGATGTTAGCTAACGATCGTTGTAGGCAGAATATATTTTCGTTAATGCTTTATTCTTTTTTTATTGACTCGTCCTGTGTGAATTTACAATATTCTAGTTTTAGACCTACCTGAGTTGCAATATAGATAAAATTAACATTTAGCCTAAATCAAAAAGAAATTCCCAGCCGAGAAAAAGATATTAATTTTTATTGATAGCATTTACAACTTTAATTTAGAAAGAAAAAACATCTACACCTGGTGTTGTTAAAATTATTAACTTATACTTATTATAATAAACCCAAGTACTATAGTTGGTATAGTGATTAGTACCCCTACGGTGACTACTAGATGAAATATTGCCAAGAGGGACGTACATGATACATTGCTTTTCTATCCGTTTAATCTGTGTCTAAGCTGACTAATACTTTGTCCATTAAGATTCATACATAAATCACCTTGGCTAACGAGAGACTTGCACTTTTACACAAACTTTAATCTTATGCAAACTAAAATGAAACTTTCGATTCCGTCAAAAAGATTTAATTGTAATCTCCACCTAAAAGTTCATTTTCCAAGAATAAAATTAAACTGCTGTCTTCTTGTCATGTTCTGTGAAAAGTGAATTGCCTTCGCCGCGAATAACAAAGACGCAATTAAGTAAACTGCGGCGGTAGAATTTTAATAGTCTAATTAATTTAATTCTGTTGTTCGGATGACATTATTCGAGCACGTTTATGTTCTTTAAGTAATCTGATCTGTATTGCGAGATTTATTTGCACATGAACATTTTTTAAGAAGTTTGGTTGTAATCGTCAATAAGATATTTAACAGTAGCGTCCCTGATAACCTTAATTGACTTCTCAATAGCAGTCGTTGAATAATTTTTTTTTTCGAACCACCATTGCAGTTGAAAAGACATCATTAAGGTAATGAAAGATAATACTGATACTACAGTTTATACTTTACGGTGTAGACAAAACCAAATGTGGTGACATTCCAAAGTCAAGAAATGAAGATTCAAATATTTTCAATTATAATTGCCAGTCCATGCCTATATGGAAATTCCCATTTTTATGCCCTTTCCTTCGGTTGGCTTTTACAGTCTGTGCGGGAAGTGAAGCAGTTGGTATATTTTCCGTTTTTCTTTTGCTCAGCGATTAACAGAAGGGGATGATACTGTTATGTATTACCAACCAATTTCTTTAAACATGTTACAAAGTATCTATACCTCACAATACTTACCAAATTATTCAATGTAGGTACAATCATTTCATTATTTGTAGTAAAGAAACATAAAACCCCGTTCTCAAGCTAAAAATATTGATGGTAACATTCTAAAATTGTGCAAGAAATTTAATTGCAACGATAATTCGAATCGACGGATCTAATAATTATAAAGTTGAAACGCACGTTAATCACTCGGGGTCCGAACGGCACTAGTTTGCCCACGCAAATGTCCGCTGGCGCCGATTGTCCGCCAGTGCTACTCTCCTTTACACAACGAGTTTGCTAGCTGACTACAAGTTTTTACTTTTTTATTTTATACCTGTCCATTATTTACCACAATTAGAGTATTATCTGATCGACGGTATATGCCAACTGCAAGTGCCAGTGACAGCCAGTTGATAAAAAATTGTTATTTTTAATTTAAAAATAAATAAATGTTGGAAAAAAATATTATAAAGTTACGTTAGGTAAGTTATAAAGTTCTAACAGTAAAATTTAGGAATGTGCTCTGATGTAGCATATAATGGGTGTATACACAACGCCAAAATGCCAAAATATTAAATTGCCAGTGACTCTATTGAATAAAATATGCTAAGTTATTAAAATTAGCAAACTGTATTTAGGAATATGTTACGAAAGCAATCCGAAGTGGTTGTCATCCCGAATCTATAACTTACGTTGAACTAATTATTAAAGCTATAATAATTTGAGACCTAAGAACCTGATAAATAATTTTCGAATTTTATACATTGCAATCTATAAAAGAACCATATCATGTTATTGCGACATCTTATTTATATACATACGTACGAGTATATTTGAACAAAATATATAGAAATGGTATTCATGCAATCTGTACGAGAACCGTTACAGTCATAAATTGGAAAAAGACGATTCCTTTTCTGAAAGCGATTTCTTGAAACGTTTTACAGCACAATACGTTTGGGTTCTCTCTATTGTGGCGGAATCAAGCGTTCTTTCAAGGTTGTCGTATTCCCTTGTCCAACTTAATCTGGCTGTATGGTAGGCAGCCAAGATTTTGGTGCAATGTTTTAGAAATTTCCAAAAATATTTTATAGAATTTGTAACATCAAAAAATATATTATCTGAAATCTCACTGATTACTTTTTCCTTACTTAGATATTATTATAATTATAGTAATAGGTGAAAAACTCGTGTTTTACAAGTAGTATATTCATTTTCTCAAAATAATAGTTATAAATTAAAATATTAACGAGATTATAACAACAATATCGTGAAAACACTCAAAATTAATCTGTCATATCATTTAAATTCAATTGTATTTTTATATAATATTAATTTATAATGAACCACATGGATAAACCTACCATCAGCGCTGATTTAGATGTTTCACAATCAGTAATAAATTGACAGAATAATGTAACTCAAAATGGCATTTGTCTGAGCTGACATTTCGAATATTATGAATGTTATTAGACATAATTTAAACGGTTTGGAGATTATTATAAAAATCTAAAAAAATATTAAAATCTTGGCCTACGATGGACGATAAAAGTTTGAACTCTGTACTTGTAGGTTGATCAATTTATATAATTATAGTAGTCAAGTTGTAATGATCGTAGTAATGATTGATCTCTATTTCAAGACTACGTATGGCCCTTTAGCTAAGCCTTCATGTCAAAATTCACAATATATTTCTAGAATACATGAAAATATATGTAAAGAAAAACAATGGGGCAAACAAAAATTCTTTACTCTTTTAATGCAATTTCTTAGTATCACTTTGAGTACCTTGCTGATAAAATATGTATAAAAATTAAAATAGATATTATAATGTAATATAAGTAATAACTACTATTAAATATGAGGATTCTCCATGTTCTGCTTATCTGTCAAACGAGTCTTCAAATAAAGCCTTATAAAGCTTTACTTAAGTATCTAGGTATATTTATTTAATAACATTACATTTAGTAATTATCTGTAAATATATAAAATATTGCGTTTGGGTAGCGTGTTTTAGATGGAAGTATTAAATATTGGTTTTATAATTTTCTAGATTATAAATTATAAATATTTTAATTTATATAATTTGACTCTGTTGTCTAGTATTCGAATACGATATATACCTTACTACTCTATTATTGTAATTCCACCAACTTCGACCCTGTTTGTATTGTTACCTTTATTATAGGTATCAAATACATATTAATCGTTTTAAAGCGCGACATTTGTAAAATTCGAAATAATATTTAGCTGAAATGGCTTATCTGACAAACATCTGAGCTGATTGCATCGAAGTAAATGACTTAATACAATGCTTTTACTGAAATTGGGCGCCATTAATGACCACTGCGCTACATGTGCTGCTACGTCATCAAGAAGTCATCAACTTTATTTAATTTAAAATTCTCGTATCGTGTTTATTGTTTACTATTTCAATGTATGTTTAGGTTTTTTCAATCAATCAATCAATATCTTTATTGTGGTACACAGGTAAAAAAGATGTTACATAATATACATAGTGTGTCACTGTGTCCTGTCTACATAGACGTACAACAATGTGCGTGTGAAAATAATTATTAAAATTATAACCTTTTGACACATAATACAAACATAATCATCATTTAAGAATTTGTAACATAATACATAATATAAACACCTAAACATACTAGGTGTCTGTTATTTTGCTTGAATAATTTTGTTTTCTTACAGTAATAACGATTGATCTATAGTTTTGTGCTAATATTATAAAGCAGAAAACTTTGTTTTTATGATTACACGCACAAATGTTAAGAACAACTAGTCTTATTGAATCATTTCTTTCGGTTTTAGAAAGTCCATTTATCGAGGGTGGCTACTTTTGATCCCGTTTTTTCCACGAGAACAAGAGCAATGCAGGTGAAACCGCGAGGCTATCGCTAGTAATATACTACTGTACTTTAAAAACTTTTCAAGACAGCAGATTACAGATTACAGCTTACACGTGAAAGCGAAAAATACAAAAACAAAGAAATTAAAAAAAGAAAGAATTAAAAAAAAGAAAACAAATAAGGATAAGGTTTTTTTCTGTGTATTTTGAAAGAAACATTTTCTTTAGAATATCATGCATCTTAATTTTCTAATTGATACAAACCAAATTTATTAATCAGGAATAATAAATTAGAAATATAATATTTACATCCTTTTTATATATTTAGATGAGCTTTATGTTGAAATCTTCAATTTATTCTGATTAAGTATAAATTATCTGGCTGTATTATTTGAATGCCTCATCAAATACCCTTTGATATTAAACATTTAACTTACGTAGATTTATATAGTGTTAATTAATATTCGTATAATTTATCTATTGACATTTACACAATGTTAAGTGGGTATAAAACTTTTGTAATAATTAAATGATTAATTTTGTGAGATATTATTCATGTTGGATAATATTTCTAGTATTCAATTTTCTCATAGAAAGCCACGCGAGTACGTGTAATATATATTTAGTCACGCCTTCTCCTTTGAGAAGACAAGTACTTTGTGTATCAAGAGAGCATGTTATATATGTGTAATGACGGTCTTGGGTTCCAGATTGCTGTTAAATTAACTGTGTATGTGTATACGTAATTGCTAGAAATTATTTCTTTACATATTTAATTCTTTAGGGTACAGACCTAAACTTAGACGCCGCTCTCCGTTTATCACCAGACTGTCTCATCTACTGTGATAACTATTATGTTGAAATTTTCCCAGATTATGTATGTAATTCTGTTTCCGCTATTAGAACAAATATTAAAAATAAAAACTTGTAATTTTGCAATTATTAATGGTATAATAATATTATGGTACGATAACTCGAACTTAGCCGATATTACATATTTTTAAGTTGTAATGGGCTTTTTATTATTCGCTCGTTGTTTTACTGCGCATGTAAAAATATTCGAACAAAATGTAAACCTACAACAAATAAATAATTTTCTTTTCTCTTGTCGAATTTTATTTATGGTCATGATTTATGTACTTATTATAGATTAAATAAAATTTTTAAATCAGACTACATAAATATCTTTTGAAAATATAAATCTAAAGCACCAAGTCATTGTACTTAAACAAATTCTTAAATGATATGAGCCTAAGCCGTGTTTAAACATTTCTAACTTAATTAAGACAGACAGTCAGTTTACCTTATCCAAGTATTGCAGCGTCAAAATGTTCCAAGTTTGGAGAAGTTATCACTAAAGTTCCGCAATCTTCGTCCTAGGTCGGGCCAATCTCTCTGCAAATGGTTTTGTGAGTAGCCCAAAGCAACGTCATTATGTTTAAAACTCCTAAATCGTTATGAAAATCACTTCTTGTTGATCCCTACCGATCCATCACATAGTAGTATCTCGCGCAAGCGCTCAATTTTTATAGGGCCCGCCGTCTATTTCAATTATGTAGCGCAGAACGACTCGAAATGAAACATTACAAGCAAATGCTGCCCAAACAGAAACTTTAAAATGCAATCTCCACGGAAACGCGAGATTAATGGCGGGCACGCTTAAACGCTCGGCGGTGACAGTGCCAAAAATCTTGTTTTACGTAACGTATGTTAGTGCTAACAAAAACGTCTCTGCAGAGAATTCCCTTCATTAACGCGGTGGAAATTAGCGGGCGTTAGTTGGAGGCGCACTCGTAAGGGGGCAACCACATGCAAGTCATTATGCGGACGATCATTGAATTAATTACGAGAACGGAAGTGTTGGGGCGCGTCGTCGGCGTGCCGAGCCCAGCTCTCGCTCCGCACACCACAAAACACCCGGCTATGAAACTTTATTATAACATATGCATTATGCATCTACCAAAGCACATGTTGTTGAATCATAAATGGGCATAAAATGTCAGATCGACACAAGGACTTTAACGAAAGTAAAATTAAAGAGATGATACAGTGTGATTTTCTGTAAGGTCCATATTTTATAATACAAGATCTCATGTCATGATACTTACATCCTGCAATTCTGTTAATTTAAACGTAAGCTGTCAAAAGTAATTGGTCTGTCAACTTTTTACTTTTAATAGTTACGTTACGTTTTCTAACAATTTTTAGTAATACTGCATTATCGTTTGGGGTAGTTTGGGATTGAAAAGGTAGAAATTCATAATTCCATGACTTTTCTTCAAAGCTGGAGCAATGATATCTACACATATAATAAAATTGTGACTGAGCTATGTATGTACATGGTAGATATTTAAGAAAAACATATATAGCGGCTCTTTATAGGACCTATAGAAGCTCTAACTTTCGTTTTTAGAACATAACCTTGTTTTTAGAATTTTTGTCTGTGTGTGTTGCGCGCATCATACAAAAACTACCAAACAGATCTGGATGAAATTTGGCACAGCGATGGACTATGACCTAGATTAAAAGATTACTTTTATCCCGGGAAAATGTATTGTTCCGGAGGGATATATTTTATTGTAACCGAGCAAGGGGCTAACAAGATATTATCGTAACCATTGGTCGCGAGCATTAGCTAATACAAAATATTACGTAAATATTAAACCATTTTAGTAAGGAAAGATACAAAAATATCAATTTTGCAACTGCTTAAGAGTTCAAAAAGTGAAATTCAGAATTAATTGTTGTGATTCAAGAGTTTGCATGTTTGGGTGCAGATAAAGGGGTTGTAGAATTCCGACGTTGGACAGAGTTTGTCGGGCGAAGTCGGGTGGTGTCGGGCTGTGGAGTCTAGGCGAATCGAATTAGGTCGGGTGCGCGATGCTATCTCACCACTGCACCGACGCCGTCCGCCCCCGATAACAGAACGTCTGATCCGTGGACATGTACGAAAACAGACTAAAAATTGTTTTACGACTGACATAACATCAACCAATGCAGAAACATACCAGATAGTTAGAGAATGTTTTAGTACGGTTAAGAGTACTTGAACATAACCAAATTTAATGAACCTTATATAACAGGGTTAAGTATTATCTGCTGAAGTGATTGGTCGTAGGTTAACCAGTCAAGTTGATAACTACATTAAATTACCGATGTAAAAATATAATTTAGATCTGACACATTAAGCTAACGATATAACAAATATATGATATATGATCATGTCTAAAAGTTAAATCACTTAAAAAGTAAAACTTTAACTTTTGTATCTAAGACATCTTAACGGCATTGGCCTTGTTAAGCAGATACGTCCTCGAATTCATTTGATTATTGCCGGTTGATGATGTCCGTGTTAACGTGGTACGGAAATGTTTTTCCGTGTCCGCGTCCGTGCCTTATCTGGCACCTCCTTGCGTATTTAAATAAATTAGGTACGCCAGTGTCGGCGACGTTATCGCGAATGTCTTTGCGGCTAGTTTTATGTTCTAGAGAATGTTCTAGATTTTTAGACATTTTTGAAAGGTACTTCATAAAGTATACTGAGCAAGCATCTGATGGTTAGTGATCACTATTGTCCATGGATACAAAACCTACAGGTGTAATGAAAAGATGAAACAAACAACAAGAAAATACAAACAATACTCTTGTATTGATGTAATTTCTTATTTTTCTACCCTCATCTATTTATGCTCAAAATTAGCACTTGTTAAAGTGTTAAGCACTAAAAAAAAACATTTCATACAAAATAATATCTCCTGTATAAATATTAAGAAGTTAATAATATAAACAACAAAAAATACCTCGGTTTTTAAATTATATCTTTTCAAAATAACATCTAAAACGTTACAAATAGACCAGCCAGAAAAGGGCTTTTTGGTTAAAAATAGTAATAAGTTTTAAGCATGGACGTTCAAATTCACTAAACTAATAATTTCATATATCTATTAAATCTAAAAGATCATTCTGAAACTTCTGGCGGTGCTTGAGGCAACGTGTCTAGAATGCAAGCATAATTGCTTTGCTTTATTGTGAGATGTGAGCAATAAAACTTTCTATTGCGAAATATAGCTAAGCTACTGTTTTTGAAAATCGGTACACTTATAAAACAATATAAAGTTTTTATAACATAACATATTTTTTATTCTTTTTATTTATTTTCTCATTTAAGACAAAGTATGTATATATAATATAAATATTGCATATACATACACGCATTTCATATATGTACATACATAAATAATATTCTGTTGCAATCATTTATTCGCCATATAAACATATTTAACATTCTCATATGGTTTTATTAACTTCAGTAATTTTACAGTTGCGAACTAAGTGTGTCGTATACACTGCATTAATATTTTAGTACGAGTTAATTAGAGCTTTAGAATTACAAAGCAAACTGTATTCGTCGAATACATAGAGGCTGCAGATATCGTAATTAATATTAGATAGACTAAGCTTATATAAAAGTGATAGGATACAGACTGACTTACTCATGGCGATGTCTTAGAAACTACCAGGGCCTAGAGATCTCAATTTTATTTACGGGGTTTTCTTTTAGGACTTAAGTGCTAGCTAAGGCGGAATTTTGTAAAATTCGAGCATACTTTGTATGATGCTAGTTATTTCATAAGTTAATAAATAAATTGTGTCTTCCATCACATATTACCAACTTAAAGACAATTCAAAACAGTATTGATGAATTTACATGAATGTGTTTATTTTACCAATATTATACATATTTTAGTTGATTTAAAATTTTATTATATAATCATTAAACCGCTATTTGTATGCATTATTGTATATTAATGTAGCGATTTTGTTAAATAAAATTATTAGGTTGGCCTTTATTATAAGTATATCCGACAAATAAATACCATGATTGCTTATGATTAAATGTGAGTATTTAATATAACAATAACACAAAAGCTATTTTTCATACAGTAATTTCTACGTGCGCAAAGTCATGACGCATGTAGTTATTTTATAAAACAAATTAGATTTTGTTTTAACTCTTATAAATATTTGACTTTGGCACAGTAGTAAAGTCCTTTTGCCTCTTAACCAAGAGGTCCTGGATCAGAATCTCGGTCAAGCCATGATGGAAAACGCTCTATATTTGATTTACCCGTATTTTAAAATATTTATGTTGAGTAAGTATCCAATAATACAAGTCTCGAATTAAAGAGGTTAACTCTATTTGTGTGATTTGAGCAATATATTTATATATTTGTTTGTAGGTGCATCAACTGTATTTTCAGTATTTATTCCCGTTGTTCAATTCCGTGCATGTTATTTCTGTACAGTCCTAGCCGCACGTGGGCTGATGAGTGATCGGTGCCTAGATAGCCGAGTTTCTGGTCGCAGTGTCACGACATTGACATGTAGATAGTCCGTAGACTTGACTAACAGTCTCCTTTAAAGTAAGACCTAGATATATGCAAGTCTTCAGAATAATGTTAAAACGGAATATAGTAATGATAGATTCAAGTCATATTACAAAAATTCATTTAGATGTTACTTATTGTGTAAGTTGCTAAGTAAGACAATTGAAGAGGTATATACATATATATCTCTTCTATTTTATTTATTTATACAAATTATATTTACACTTTTTTAATTACTAAAATTATTTCATTTAAGCGATCGCATCTATTTCCAAGGTGATATCTGAAAATCAGCGTTTTTGTACTCTAGTAAATGCAAAAAATTCGCTGAGTTATGACCATTTTGACTTGCTGCAGCACGCGAATGTTGTAACTGTATTTCGGCAACCTTCTGCTTATTTTATTTTGTACGCATGTTCTGTGTGTCTATAGCAATCAAATAAACGTGTTTATCTATCTATCTAAGATAAATTTAATAAATATCCACACATTTCCTCAGTCCTTAGCAAATATTAGAAAATTAAAGTTTATTGCACCCGAGCAAACAACTATCTCTTCGCACATTGAATCGTCAGAATTAACGGTACAATTAGCATGCCTAAATATGTTAAAAGCGCTGTAATTATACAATTAGCTTAATGCAAACATCTAAGTTTACAGACGAGACCTGAAAGCAAATGTAGGTAATGACATAATGGATATAAAACTTGGCTCATCTAGCGACCTGTGGAGGGAGTTTTCATAACCAAGGGAGCTTTTCCGTGACTGTGTGAATTAGCAGCGCCCTCATTAACCCATATACCTAAGCCACCGTCTACCTTAGATCACTATGGCATTAACAATTAAATGAATCACCCTCTGTGCTTGGGACCCTATTTACTGGCTTTAAGATTTTACCCGGTCACCCCCTCGTGATTATGTGTGGTTGATTGTGCCTTATTGTACACGCTTGGCAGCTTGGAAAATAGCATTACTCTAATTTCGATTACAGAGCGAAATAATGAAATTTACGACGAAAAATGGTTCAGAATCTGAGAGATTTAGTGCAAATAGATATGAAAATTAATTTGGATTTTGATCAAAAATATTAGAAAGATTTGGTAATTTTGAATCACTTATATTTTATGATGAATTTATGGATTCGTTATTTTAATTAGATTTATAGATTTCTTACAGATTATTTGGGTACTTCTCAATGTGTTTATGTAAATATACAGACACGTTTATTAATTTTGATAGTACAATAAATGTTGTTATGTATTTAATAATAAATATATAATACATAAATAAAATTAAAATTTATACGTTCTGGATTTTTTATCTTACGACCAATAAGAATATTAATCAAATGCACCACTGGTTCTAGCCATAAAACGCAAACTTACATTCCTAGCTTTAGGCACGGCGACGTGGGCGCTCAGCACTCTCGAGGTTCTTATGTCATAACGACTTTAGCTTTATTATGCTTATGAGTCTTTCATTGTTCTGTTTCCTTGATGTATTTATATGATATACGTTTTTTATTAAAGAGCAATTCCAGTATAGAAACACCGTTGAGGATATGTACGTACAATCTTCTAAAAGTTTCGTTGTGGCCTTGTGAAATGTTTACTTTGTGACAGTTTATAGTAATAAATACAGTAACCTCATTATATCACTAAGTTGGGGTACTGTAGGCCTTGATACATTGCTGCTGAGGATAAAATTGGGAATTCGTTCGAATAAGATGATGATTATTAAGAATCGCCAAAGTTCAAACCTTTAAAAAATGGCAAATAAATGTAACATATGTAAAATGTAAAATTATTTGTAACATGTAGAAAAACATTGTGGTACAATTAAAATGCTCAGTAACAAGTAGGTCAGCTTTGGCCTGAAATCGTACATATGTTATATGAACATACATATGTTACAACCAAGCGCTGCGGGCGTATCGAGCGGCGACTGAAATGCCGTGAAACACATGTAAAAAGTTCATTAAAAACAATAAAGTAACCCCGTAGCGAACGTTTTATTATTTTCCTTGGTAAAACTATGCCTGCTGCTACAGGTGATAAATCTCAGTGACAAATCATCAAACATTGGTTTTTAGAGGCTTTCCATTTGATTTTGTTCTTAATAATTCTCTTCCACTTTATACTTACTCAGTGTATAAATATCCATTAATTCTTTTGAGTCTTGATATTGAATTTGCAGTTCTATTTGTTTTTTACCAGCCGGTGTCCATAACCAGCCCTTGAACTATTCACTTCAGAAATTGCTAGAAATGAAACAAATTTTTTCTTAGCATTTTTGTAACGAGTGCATATACATATATTATATGCGGAAAATTAAAATAGCTCGTACGAACGCGGTGTCTATTAATGAAACACTGTCATTTTGAATTAAATAGTCTGCTAATATAACAAAATGAAAATTAAAGGCTATTATGTAAAAGCCTTCGTGGTAATGAAAATAAACATGTTGTAAAAAACCTTTATGTGATCAATCTTCTTTTAGAAGAATGTCAATAAAAGTGTAAAGGACGATTGGAAACGGATTAAAAAGGGTTAAGAGGATTTGGACATTTTAAATGCTTGTTTCTGCAACGGGGTTTAGGGTGCGTCAAATGTAGACTTCATTAAAGGGCTTCGAATGAAACAAATTGATTTTTACCAATTTCTATTAAAGAGATTTCTTTTTATATTTGTTCTTTTTACATCAATTGTATGTTTTACTAAGTAATATATTTGAAAAACAGGTGTACAATTCTAAATAAATTTTACTGGACAATCTTCGTATCAGAGTCTTATATAAAATAATATATTTTAAGGTATACTGCCAATATTAAATTATTAGTACAGAATCAGATACAATATCGATAATTTATTTATAATATTTTTGCCATAACAAGTGGTTCTTCATGAAAAATAAATGTCAAAACGATCGATTTCCTGGTTGTTTTAAACCACGTATAAAAGCAGCAATTATATGGCATCATTGGTACCAATTGTTAATTGCAAAGAACAATTAACATTTTATTTGTACATTAAGTAATAGCCTGTTTAATTATTTCGCGCGTAGCGTAAAGTACAAAACATTGGTTGTACAAAATAAATACACTGCATAAGAGTAAATTCAATTTCGTGATAAAGGTTTATGTTGGCAAGTGCATACAGATAGTGATACATCATTACGTCTTTGTCCCTTATGGGGTAAACATAGCCAACCGTCGAAAGGCTTGAAAGCCTCACTTAGCAGAACGGTGGGCTTATTGGTGGAAAGAAGATTCAGATATAGTGACAGCCAATCGCCAATAACAAGAGATTTTTGTTTAAGTCTTTTCTCTTAATTCAATTTTACGTTTGAAGAGTAGTACTCTTCAAATTTTTAGCTGGCATTCTACGTTATTCTTGTACACCGAGATAAGCATGGAAGTAACAAATTATATCAAGAAATGAACGATTCGGCAATAGAAATATCATTCTTTAGTGCTAAAAGCTAAAAATATTTTGTATTCCTTGTATAAATTGAAATTAGATTTTATTTGCTAAGTTGATTAATTAGTATTAATTAGCATAAATTTCCTGCCTGTTTATCGCCAATATGTGAAACTTAATGGGATGTCAACAAGGATATAAATTAACAACTTAGTATACAAAGTTACTCCGAAACAAAGATTACTAGTTAAAGTTAGTTCTACTATTCACAAACTTCAAATTTGGAATTCCATTTCAAATGTATTTGAATTTAATTCGAAAAGCGAATGGTACAGCATAAATACCATAAAAGTTAAATACCACTTTAATTTAATAAAATAATGAAATTTTATTTAACATAAAAGTTTAATACAATTTCATTATTTTTAAATTGTAGTAGTATTTAACTTTTATGGTAAGTTTGCTGTATCGTTAGTTTTTTTTTTCATGATATTTTAATAATATCCAAGCTCTCCTTATTTTTGGTTGCGAGCCCGAGGCAGGTAATTAAAAATGTATCGAACACTTTCAATTTAAATGAATGATGGCTAAATAAATCTTATTCCGGAATAGTGAGTGGGCGGACGCTAAATCGTTATTGCAAACCCCTTAGTTTAATGTATTGCGGCTATCAATCACCTTTTGTTCTGCTTTTGTATTGCTTTTCCAACATATTTTGTATTTGCATATATACATATGTAAATGGATCGCTAATTGTTAACATGATATTTAGAGGCAAACTGTCTTGTCTTGAAGATTACCAACGTTTTAAGATGTTCGTACATAATTTAAAAAAAAATAAAAATATGGCTTAGCTATTTTATAAATTTGCGATTTTTATAAGAAATAATTTTAACGTACGATTATATTTAAATTACTATATTTAAGCCTAAAGCCATAAATGTGATAGTTTTCCTGTAAAGTATACTACAAATTTTTTGTTGTAAATCAGGCTTCGCCTGCTCAATGATTTTTTTGCCAACCCCTTTATGCAATTACATATATATAATTACTTAACTTATACATTATAATTTACTTTAAACATATTTTATTTTAATACCTTAAATAATATATTTTTCAAGTAAACGTTTCTAATATCAACTAGTTTCTATAGCGTGCTGCAAAACAATCTTAGTACTAATTGCCCCACAGTTGCGGTTTGAATATGGCACCACCTTAAACCGGCCTATATTGCTATTTATTACATAAGCATCGTGTATATAATTCCATGAAAAGAATCGAACAAGCAGAGACCAAGTTAATGTGGTCAGATTTTGGTCAATACTAGTGCGTGCTAGTAGAATCATGAAGATTATAAACTTATGTTATGCAATAATTAAAGATAGCGTGCTTAAGAAGAGTCTGTGTAGAAGTTTTGTTGACGTTTTTGATGTATGTAACGAGGTCAAGGTTTCGACAAGTTTTAAGAATATAAAAATAAAGGTTTTCGTTAATGTTATCCAAGTATAACTAATATTATTAAGATTGATGTTTTTATTGTAACCTTACTAAACCGATTTTGATGAAATTTGGCACAGATATAGACCTTCTAGAGCAGCATGAAATTTTCATCTCTTAAAAATTGAGTATCGAGTTTGTATAAAAAGTAAGTAAAACACGGCACGGTCACGTGAGACGAGAATTGATAGATAATAATCATTCTAATTTTAAATAGTTGCGAATGATTTGATTATTGTATTTCCTAAAAAGACACCACTAGTAGCATTACAGCGTCGCAAACACAACTAAATATATGAAAAATACAAAAATTGACCTGTCACAACAAAAGATTGAAACTGACAGAGAAATCCCCAATATCCAAATGGGTCCGAAGAAAAGCTCGGCCACCTCGAATCGTCAATAAATAAAAACAGTTTTTAATAAAACCGGCCGAACTAGTGGCGCGAAGCGGCAGCATATTGCATCCGTATAAATTCGCTAATATGCCTGAACTGGTACGATAAAGCCTAAAATAGCACAAGTTATTTCGCTGCCGGAATAATTCTTCGGATTTTTGACAGCGCAATCGAAGTTTCCCGCTAGGCTCTGCCGCGGGGGCTTAATTAAGAGCAAAACTCGAATCACTACGTATTGCCGCCGCTACGCCGAGATTGTTACGTTGTTCTATAACTTTATATAAGTTACTAGCTTAATGATAACTATTAAAAAACAAAGTAAGATAAATACATATATAAATTTATTTATTTTCTTCTCTCACATGGATTATATAGTACATTACATTTGGGTATTTAAATATAGAAATTAGATAAAATCATTGTTATATTTCTTTGTGGAACTTGTCCTATTAGTGGTTATGAAAAGATGAATAATTCATTTTAAATAACTAAAAACTAAATAAGTATAGCTTAATAATTTAGAGAAAGAGAAAATATTCCAATAAAATGATTTGTGTTAATTTAATATATAAAGTAAACACGTATAACATATAATGAGAGACAATAAATGAGACAATATATAAACCAAAATAAAAGATTAAAAATGAAAGCAATCGAATAAGATTAATGCTAATTAAAAATCATTTACAAAAAGAGCGTTTACACTAATTCCTGCATTGGAGCATAATCAGCTAAAAAGGAAAAAACGTTTTTTTATCGGATGTCCGAGGCCCGTGTCCCGGGCTGATTCTAACGACCTCATTGGAAATTCAAATTGGGCTGGACCGCACCCCCTAATCAATAATACTACATGTACGTATTCCCTAAACGTCAGTAAGACTCTGTTCTACCTTGTAAGTAGTGCTTGCTTTATTTAGGTCTAATAAACACTAGATGGCGGTGGCAGCGTCATAAAATCACATCAGATATGTACCAATAAGCGGCTTAAAAATATAACACCGGTCATCATCATCTGTCCGTATTATGCTGCATACTTAGCGTTAGAATAGGTTAATTGGTGAGGTTATTGATTTTACTTTTTATAAGTGTAGAGCGATTATCGCCTGACCCCTGCAATCCTTAGGGTAAACCAGAAACAGCCTTTCACAGTACGGAATCATCTCTTCGGATAATCAGGTGTTTTAAGCTTATGATATTCTAATCAGACTGGAAACATTTTACTAATATGCTTGAGAATGCCAGTGTAATTCGAAAATGCGGCCTTCGGGACACAAGACAAACGTTTTGACCACTGGACCACGGAGGCAGTCACATTGTGAGACCAGTAATTAGGAGTAAACTTTGTTAGAACAAAATGCTGGCTATATTTAATTTATTTCATGGAATTCATAACGAGGTTGACTGATTTCATTCACTTTCAGCTGCTGCAACTATTTTTGAAGCCATAAAGTAAGTTATGCTTATATGAATACTTGATACTTTCGAACTCTTGGTAATTAGAAACTCTTTGGTCCAAGTTGTGATGGAACTTCTACTATGATTTTATTATGTAAACATCTAGATATGATGTTTTAAATAAAACAAATAATTTCGTTTACTAAGCTATGTTCAAAGATGTTGAGGAAAAAACAATACACTTTCTGTAGTGAAATATTTTCTGTAATATTAAGTTATAAGCTTTTGCTCGTGGCTTCGCTCGCGTAGAATTTAATCTGTAGCCTATATCTTAATCTGATGCATAACCTATATTACAGAAAAGTTTTATTCAAATCCGTCCAATAGTTTTTTCGTGAAAGAGCAACAAACTTGTATCCATTCAGACATCCTCACAAACTTTCAAATTTATAATATAATAGCAGGCAGTAGGATAGGATAGGTTAGTGTACTAAATGTATGTATTTGCTGTCTTACGTATTTTTGTGTAACAAAAGGAATCAAAAGATGTGAGATAAAATGAAAAGATTCCTAATTTACTTCACTACTGATGGCACGATATGGATCCGGGCTTTTGAAACTAGAGAGAAAACACTAACATGCTCAAATTCATCGTGTAATGAGGCGTGCAAAAAGATATTAGCTCTTGAAAGAGTAGAAAATTAACCTCCCAAAAAAGATTTACGTACAAAAAAAGATCCTAGACAAGTTTTTGTACCTGTAATAAATAATTTTTCACTTAATTAATAGTCAGATAAAATGATTTTGCTTTTAATTAAATAAATATAGAAAGGGACAAATCACACAAATTGATTTATTGGAATACTAACTCAACGATACTATATTTTATAATATATCTATATATAACATCCTAGACTCCAACCAGAAAAAAGAAAATAAGCTGACCGGTATTCAAACCCGGAGCTTGTTGGTTGAGAGGAAAGGACTTTACCACTGCACCAGCAAGGCCAGCAACTAACATTATAATTTTCATGCTGGTTTGTTATTAAGATAAAAATGTGTAATTTGTTAGCTACTTCTCTTCCCAGATTGTACATGTCAATCAAGGGAAAAGCTTAAAACTGGAGATTCTTTATAAAGGTAGATTCTTCATAAACCTAGCAACCTCCATTCCACCAATGAACCTCTTATTCAGCTAAATAAAGCCTTTCGAGTCTCACGACTATTGGTTCTGTTTACCTCGGATGAAATGAAGACGTAATACTGTATCTGTATAGTCATTTGCAAAAAATAGAATATTATTTAGTCTGTGAATATTAACTGTATAATTATAATAAATTATCTACTCGGTTATCTAAGTAGTTCAACTATGATAATCACGCCTTAACCAGTCATCATCGTCAAGTCCAATGTTTTAATTGAAACCCTTCTTTATCTTATCCTAATAATGAAGTGAGAATTCTTGCATGCCATAAATGAACTGTGAATATAACCGCATTAACATACAAACTAACCAGTAATCTAGATATTACTTACGATTTCAAGAATACATTGTGTTGATTATGCAAATGTAGAGTTGATAGGGATAAGGTCGTTGGTATAATGAGACGTTCAAAAGTCCACTCGTTTTACTTGATTGCCAAGTATTGTGTAGTTGTGCAATTTTTAGTTCTAAATTGTACTTAATAATATACTTTTCAAGATAAACCAAGTTATTATTTCACCATAGTATTTATTTATAACTAGCAAATGCCCGCGACGTCGTCGTCCACGCGTAACTACTTTTGTTAATATATCGGGTTCTAAGCAGCGTATGATAATTAAACCATTCTATAATATAATAAACGCTATAATTTAGAGTATACCGTCTAGAATTTGGCGTGAAAGTCGCACCAAATTCCATTTAGTAATATTTGCGTGATGTGCGTACAAACATACATGGACAGATAAAAATTCTAAAAAACATTTCAACATAAACCTATAATAAGATTCTAAAAAACGCCCACATCTTTTTTTCCTTAATATCTCCCACGTACAGACAAAGCTTGGTTACAT
Source organism: Cactoblastis cactorum (assembly GCA_020352625.1). Lineage (NCBI taxonomy): Eukaryota > Metazoa > Arthropoda > Insecta > Lepidoptera > Pyralidae > Cactoblastis > Cactoblastis cactorum. The sequence continues at coordinate 36,453 of JADGIL010004622.1, read as the reverse complement.
ATTTGTTGTATAATATAGAAAATATACTAAGTAGTCAGCCGCTAAGTTATTATAAAAAATATTAAATGTTCTTAATACATTTCTAGTACAGAAGTAAGTATGGTATTGGCGATGAAGCTACTGGTTCATACTACACGTAACATTCAAGTAAGGAATATTATTTCGACCATTTGATTTATAATAAGTTTAGATAATATTTATTAACTATCAGATATTTAAAAAAATATATTCCTAACTTAAAACAATAAAATGAAATACAATAAACTGAGACTCTATTTTGCCACCGACTGTACATATCCATACTCAGAAGAATCAACGATATTATTATTTATTCCGGGCATATAGAAGCATTCGTGTACAGGATAGGAGGAAAATTGCACTAACTAATGATCATATCGCTCCTTGAATACAAATTTAGGTCTTTCAGCGACGGCGGTCAGTTGGTTAATAAGGGCCAATTTCATTCCTACATTGAATTACACCAAAATATCTGCTTAGTTAGAGCGGTTTTTGGCGGTGTATTGCGATTTCAGCTGCAAAACTTGATCCTTAATCGATATTAATATTTAGCTGACGTAGTTTCTCAAGTAGTGTAAATTTACTACTACTTACACCATTAACTTTATAGGTCTTATAACAAGGTACTATGAATATTTTATGCTATATATATTTTATGATATTAAAACAACATCGAGTTATTTCACATATTATACACGTATCTTCCTAATGACTTAAGACATGTTATAATTAAACATTTATTAAAAGAGGAATCTGACATTATTCATTATAATCTACACATATAATAAAATTATCACTGAGCTATGTCTGTACATGGGAAATATTTAAGAAAAACATATATAGGGGCTCATAATAGAACTAAAAACTACCGAACAGATCTGGATGAAATTTGTCACAGCGATGGACTATGACCTAGATTTAAAGATAGGGTACTTTTTATCCCGAGGGATATAATTTATTGTAAGCGAGCGAGGGGCTGACAAGATATTATAGTATCCATTAGTCGGACGAAGTCGCGGGCATTAGATAGTATCAAATGTAATTCCTCAAGTGTAAAACATTAGTTAAAAATATATTTGAAACTATACTTATTTTTATCACAAGCCAGCAGCCGGCTCCGGCTTCGCATGGGTTTAATTATCAAAGTTTTCGAAAGGATTCCAAAGTTTAGCCTTTTTCATCGCAAAAAGTCTATGATTCTAATGGTGAAATATTTTTTTTAATCGTTCCAGTATTTTTGAAGTTATTTTTTCCTATTCAATACGAATAAACAAATCTTTCCTCTATATAATATTAGTATAGACAAAAAGAAAGCAAAAAGGTGGAATATCGTAAATTAGCATTATAATCAATTAAAATGTGCCGTGTAAAATTAAGTTCCCGTGTTGTTTGCAAGCATCCACGGAGCTGGGCCTTTCGCCGCGTCGGAGTCGGTAAATTGAAATGGTTATGATTTATAGCGCGACTTCACGAACTAGTATTACGGCAGCTTCCTACCGACGTGACGTGGAAATACCTTGCCTCAAATTAAAACTCTTTTAGAAGCAATAAGGTTTGTTGGCTGTTGTTACAGGCTAAATTGAATTGATTTATATTTATACCATTTTTCAATAAAAGTATAGGGAATATAATGTAATTTTTTCTTAATTTCTAAGTATATAAACTAGCAAGGATCACATCATGTTTTTTATATGTTTAGCTCTACTTTTAGTATTTATAAATAAATAAATATTATAAAATATATGTTGAGTAAAACAGATAAGAAATAAAAAGCAGAATAAAAAGCTGTACTTCAAAATAAAATCTGCAGATAGCAAATTTTCAGAATAGTTTTTTCTCTAAAACGCCAATAAAACCAAGTGGAATAATAACATTATGTAGTTTAAAACGTTCACGAGGTTTCGTATACATTCGACGACGAGATAAACGATAACATTATGATGTCTGTGTAAAATTCTTCGGCTCTGAATTAAATTTCAAATCTGGAACGAAGCATTCATATGAAAATTCGCTCGTTTTCTAAAAGGGCCGGCAGAAGAACGAGCGGCTTACTGCTCTTAGTTTAAAAGTCATATTAAGCTAATTACGAATACGTTGCGCCGTCCAACATTCTAGGTATTTGAGGGTTCCAAGCGAAACTGTATCGGAATACATTAGGTGGGTGTGGTCACGTCCTACTAAAAATAGAGTTTACAGCCCGTGCGAACCATATCTTATACTGTTTTACACATAGTCGTGCCGTGGTTAATAAACTTCTTCCGTAAGTTATTTCACGCCATTCGTTTTAGATACATTCTAGTCTATTCCTTATCCTCGAATGTTGTAGCTACTCGAATATGTAAGGGGCTAGAAGCAATATATTTATATCACTTTTGGTACTTTACCTACAAACATTTAAATTATTTAAGTATCTCGTTAATGAGTACACTTTGAGTTTTTTTATAACGTACTTTTCTAAAACTGCTGTTTATTTGAATTGAAATAATTTGCTTTAAGTTTTTATTATTTACACAAATATAGTCGTGCGATTGAAAACATGGTTATTTATACACAAATATTATAAATTATAATTAACACTATATACATACATATATGTATGTGTTTAATGGCTAAAGAACATCATGCAGTCTTTCGCGTAAAACATTCACAAAAGCCTTATTATAAGAGATTTAATTTGAGAAAATTGCAGTATCTCCGTGCCTTCGATAACCATCAGTTGGCTAGACGCCCATGTCAGAGAACCGAGTTCAATTTAACCACTTACCCTGGCCTCGCTCGAACTTAGCCCACACATCATTCTGATTACTGGGTGATAAGCTAAACATCTAACTGAATAAAATTTATTGTAACCCTTATTTAGGCCAATATAAATAAAACAATCTAATTAACATATTTACATGCTACACAAATAGCTGTTAAAATCGCGTTTATTTTTGTAAGCAATAACTCTACCTGCCTTGTAAATTACTCAGTGTTGGATGTATATTTTATGATTAACCTACATTTTAAGGTCATTTATTTTGGCATAATTAAGTTATGCCAAATTTTTGGAAAATAGGTGTAGTATAATTTTGAATAATAAGTTTTTTTCTCGGCATATTGTAATCCAGTTCTAAAAAATATTTAGTTCTAGAGAATTAAATTAACTTGTCAGCTTTACAATATTTACATAGTTCCAAATTTTAGCTCATATTACTGAAAAATATTCATTATATTGTCAACAACAGTTCTTTATTTTTTCGCTGTTGGATACATTTATAGTGATGTAAATTGTTTTGATAATAATTCATCGATAGTAAATTCAGTTCACAGCATAATCTTACTAGTTTTGCTAAGCTAAAGTATCTAGATCATTCGAGATATTAAATTGGATGTCAGAAGGATACCTGCGGCAGAATGCTGTCTAAGTATCGTTAATACTGCTCTGTGGTCTCGTTATACTTGGCTTTGGGCCCAATTTTAATTGCGTTTGTGCAAAATAATAAATATTTATGTCGGAATATTATGAGCAATGCCAGGTATTGTTCGTAACTATTAAACCAACTCGCCTAGTGAGTATAAATTTTGCCGTCATAAACAGTTCCATATTTAGACAATATTCATTATTTGAAATATTTTGACAAGCAAAATTATGGCTAATAAGTCAATAATAATGAATTTTAAAAATGTACATACTATGTATGTATATTAATATGTCTTATTAACATGTATATACAGAGTATTTTTAGTAATACCTGCTCGATGGCAACTGTAAATGCATTTTTTTATAATATTATACCATTGACTTAGCAGTTGAAAATTTAAGCATTTAGTCTCGGTTAAAAATACTGTTTAGTGTTTGATGAAGTCAATATAGGGCTTAAAATTATGTTGTCATCATTTTAAGCCCTCAATTGACTTCAACAAAACACTAAACAGTATTTTTAACAGAGTGGAATGAGGCTAAATCCAATATAAGGCTACGCAGTGCAGTTGTTGCCTTCAGTTCAAAATCGGGACTAACTAAACATTGACACAAGGATTAGCCTCTAACGACATCGATAGCAGCTGAGTCCTTGTTAAAATAAATACTCCAAATAATTTGATAACAAAAAAAGAATAAAATACAGCCAGTTAAATATTAATTAAACGGGTTTTAACTTTAGATTAGATGGAATTTAAGAGAAATATTTCTTTATGTTATTAACTACTATTCAGTTCAATAAAATTGGTCGAATGTTTATTATTATTAACCTAGCTTATGCACGCGACGTCGTTCATGCGTAACTACTATAGTCTCGGGTTCAAAACGGCGTATCAAGATAAATCTTATGTATGTAAGTATGCTATTTAGATAAGACCTTCTACAATACAACTGGGAAAACCGCATCAAATTTCGTCTAGTAGCGTTTGAGCTTTTATTGGCTCTATAAAGATGTGATCTCGCCTGTACAGATATAGCTTAGTTGTAGTTTTATGATATGTATAGATATTTTATTTAGGATATTTTAAATCTCGTAAAGGCCGGCAACGCCCCTGTGACCCCCCGGATGTTGCAGGTGTCTGTGGGCGGCGGTGATCACTTAAAATCACATGACCCGACTGTTTGTTCGCCTCCCTCTTTTATAATTTTTTTTCTTAATTGCATGAAAAAGTATTTCATAATATTTAAGGATATTTTAATAATCTTAATTTCTCAAAAAAGATGATATAAGTACTTATTACATAAATCGTCAGCACTGTATGAATACATTTAAAAATTATACCAGGAAAACAGCAATATATTTTTCACGTTTTGATTATACTTTTATGGTATTATAAAAAAATTCTTAATTACATGAAAAAGTATTTTTTAATAATATTTAATTAAGGATATTTTAATAATCTCAATTTGTATGAATACATTTAAAAAATTATACCAGGTAAACAGCAATATATTTGTCACGTTTTGATTTTATAATCAGGATAGCGAGGTGCGCAAATTAATTAAATGTTAATAGAGTACAGTATACGGTCTTCGTCAAAGTTATGGAATCGACTTCAAGTTTAGTTTCAAACATTAACACGATACGCAAACAAGTATTGATGTGCCTTTAGCAGTAAAGCCTTTAACTTATAGCCTGAAAGTTTGTCATTCTCTACAAATCCAATTAATTAACATCAGACATTTTGATGAAACTCATTGTTGTTTCATTCAGGTAAATGTTTACAGTCGGTCGCCGGCTTTACGTTATTGCGGTGCACTTACAAGTGTCTGGGGGAAACTGTGAGCTGATATTACAAGGAAATTTATGACGTGAATTGCTCCTTCTAAGTTCCAAGTTTACCGTAAACAACAATATACAAGTTATCCGATGTTTGGGCTCCGCCAGCCTAATGTGACGGGGAAAATGGAAAGAAATCCTTGCTGAAAAATTTGTGTAACGTCTCGGGATTATAAAAGTTTATTCTATACTTTCAACAACTTTTGTTCGTTCTGTCCTAATGTTGGACAGTAACATTTTGCGACCGCTTAAATGTTTGATTATAAAAATGAGCTTTACAAAAAGACGTACTTATGTCTACTAGAGTATTCTACCGTATATTTAACAACAATGTATATGGTATAATTGATATTCTTTCACGACTCCTGAGTAGTATAGCCTATTAGCCAATCCTTAACGTTACTTCTGTTCGAAATATGTACAAGCGTAAACCATCACGCCATAAAATAATTAGTGGCGGTAATTCTTCATGCAATGTTCACGCGACTATTTATTATTACTCCTGTCATATAAACACATTAACACAGTTCTGTAATGACAATTATTTATGTTTGTTATGGACCATTGAACTTGAAATAATTTAAACGTTGTTTTAATTTTTGTCAGTTGGTGTCATTTGTAGCTGCCTAATTATATGTATATAGCAACCAAATTAATAAAGTTGGCTATTAATGTTCTGAAAAAATAACATAACCTATAGTCCTCTATAACATACGCTGGATATATGGAGGAAAGCTAGTAATACTTGAACGTTACTTGAAATGAGAAATAACTGTTTTTCCTTAGACAAAACTTTTAATAACAGCCTTTGCGCTCATAAGACATAACTTCATATATCAATTTCGATTCGTGCAATTAAATGTCTATTCACGTTTTCCACCGATATACAATTAATAGAATCGACAAAACAATAATTTACAAGAAACCACAGACGGAGTCCGTGCCATTCCACATGTGCCGTTCATTAAGTGAATATGATCGATAGCTGAGAGAAGCCGGAGGCTGCGCCGTTAGATCATTACTGATATGCGAATGGCGCCTGCGGTTCGAAACCGCCCTTCTGCCTGTTATTAATTGCCCCACGAACAAAAGCAAATGACTCAGTAGAGGTGATCCTACGAAGGCGGGTCGGCGTTATCCATTCACCCAGTGTAGACGTCTGCGAAGAGAAATGTTCATTCACGATAGGAGAATTTATGACTTTGATTTACGTCGGAGTTTTCACGTGGCGCCCTCGAGTTACCCCATAAATAGAAGGGTCCCGGCTGACGTTTGGACGGTTCGTTATTATTGCATGTTAGAGAGGCGCTGTCGCCATTCAGCTTACATCGGCCGTGTTGAATTGATATAGGAAGCAGAAACTTACATATTTACATATTGGGGATTTTGTGAGCGTTTTGGGCTTCAACGCTTCAGTAGGGACGTGAAGGATAGAACGCTCTTTCTTTTTATTTGTAAACGAAACATTATTTCTTACGCGAGTTCATTGAAATAAGAAAGCAAGCACAGATTTTCAATTATTCAATAGAACTGAAATACATTTTTCACGCTTTTCTTCCCGTTAGTCAGAAAGTTAAATATGGGACGTGATTTTAAAAATAAACAAGTTGTTGTCACATTGTTCGGCCAGCAGTGCAGCAGCAGTTAGGTAGTTTTATCTCACACAATTTCAATTTTTCATCTGTGCCTGTCAGCTCGGCTGCGGCAGATAAGTAACGTTCGCGCTCGTCCGGACCAAACTATGATAGGAGAGAAGTGTGAATAACCTAGATAATTTACGTAAGACTTTTTACTTTTATTTTCAGTAGCATAACTATGACTAATAATAGTAAGGTGTCAGGTAAATCATTGAAGAAAGAAATATTGTCATTTAAGGCATATGCACAATTTTCCTGTTTTATCACTGCTGACTTAAAGGTTACAGCAATTAAGTAAAGGTACGGCCTGGTAATTATGTGTCAAATACATAACTTTCAAGGAAAATAATATTTTATAGGAGAGGCACAAGTGAGGCATTTCTTTTGTTTTCTTTGACTTTGTTGATGTTCTTGTTTCTTTGATGATGTGTTGATGTTGACGCTAAAATGAAGTCATATCTGTACACCCAGAAATTTGTATTGGGACTCCCGGACTAAAAGTTTGTTCGTCGCCGGTTTGTTCGCTTCACTTCCTTTTATAAACTTTTTGTATGAGCCGCTACCAGGCACCCGCGCGGTATCAATAATTCTTACAATTTGTGCCCGCATTCAATCGATAGAAGACGATTGAGCCGGTTCACTAAGGAATGAAAACATTTTCATTTATTCAACACCTACTTTGAGCTGTTTCACTGAGAATATTTTTCATTTACATAGTGGCTGCGTCAAAGGCATCGTTCGTTAGTATAGGTACATGATCCTAAGTATCGTTAATATGATATATTTTATGTGTAAAGTTGTTAGGGCAAGTTGCAAGGAGCTTAACAAGGCTTATTGAGATAGAAGCAAGGAGATACGCTCTAATAAATCTTGTTATTGATTTTCCAAACTTTACAGCATTGAAGCCAAGCATTCTAATAGTCTTTACAACCATATTAAAAGTAATTAATATGTATGCTGAGATTACAAGTGTTTGATTATTTATTTCAAATACAAATTATTTGTACTAAAATTGAAATAATATAATCTAGTAAACATGGAATATAATTGTGTGGTATTTCTTAGTATCCATTAATAATTTAATTTTAAGGTGCATGTGATATATTTTAATTGAAAAAAAAAATCATCCAATGGTCATAATAAAATTTGTCATAAAAACACTGATAGACTACAAAGCCAATGAGCATAGACATTAATAAATAAATATGATATGGTCACCCAAGTGATAGTAGCACGCGTCGGTTAATGGTGTTCAGACACGAACGGCATCCGCCATTCGGCTCGAAGTCTACCGCCCCGTAAAGGACCCAATACCGAAAGGGACGACTTTTCAGGTAGTAGAAACGGTTATTTTAGTTATTTTTTTTTTAGAAAATATGCAAGTTTCGGGTAACGGTATTGCCATTTTTCCTGGGTTAAAGCACCAAGGGGGACTAAATAGTATCTATCAATTAAGATTTTTGCATAAATGTACATATAAATATAAATCTACATACATACATGGTCAATACAGAAAAATAAACTATTGTTATGAACTCTGTCGTTATTTATATATTTCAATGTCTAAGTTCTAGTAGAATAGGGATTTTTTTATTTCAGGTTATATTACGTTATATATACTGCAAAAAATATTTTTTTCAAAGAAGTACTTATATAACTAAAGCATAGCCGTGGTAAAGCATAGCAGATATGAAATATAATATATAATACAATGGCAGTCATTGCTATGCGGATGACAGTACGGTGGATGCATCATACCATGGCCATGCAGGAATTTCTTAGGCATATGTCACTGAATGTCGGAATAAACTTGTGTCTAAATCGAAACAGCCTTATACCATGTTTCCATTTGGAGTGGTAGTAACCTTGTTCAGTTTAACCCCACAAAGACACAGGTTTGCGCGTTTACCGCTAAAAAGACCCCCTTTGTCGTATCTCCAGAATTTCAGAACAATTCAATCCAATCAAATAATTGGACAGCCTGGCGCTGCGCAGAGAAGTTGCATCTCTGTGCATTTTCTACTGAATTTATCACGGGGAGTGTTCTGAGGAGTTGTTCGAGTTGAAACCCGCTGTAGAATTCCTTCACCGTACTGCCCGCTGCAGACTAAAGTTTCATTCGTTCTGTCTAGACGAATGGTGGTCGACCACCGTACGTTTTAAAAGAAACATTAAACCCGTACGACCACACTGTGAAACTATAAAAGAACTGCCTGCAGCGGTATTTCCGGACCAATACGACATCGGAACCTTCGAGAAAAAAGCGTATAAATCCCTTAAAGGTAGGGAACTCCGGGTGTTGCAGGTGTCTATGGGCGGCGGTGATTACTTAAAATCACATGACCCGCCTCCTCGTTTGCCTACCTCTGTCATAAAAAAAATACTTTTCTCTAATAATTGGAATAATATTTTTCTAACTATAATCGTATAGTATACGAAATAACTGTTGCTGAGCGATGTTTAGTTCTCCGTTTATTTTCTATTTTTCTGTTTTTAGCCTCCATCGCAAAAAGAGGGGTATTATAAGTTTGAAGTGTGTGTGTATCATTCTGTGCGTAGCTCCCAAACGGGTGAACCTATTTGGATAATATCTTGGATCTTCTTTTGTTAGACAGGTGATTTCATCCGGTATGTTTTTAGCTATGTTTTAACCCTCGATGCAAAAGAAGGATGTTATAAGTTTCACGTGTATATTTGGTTTTATTATGTAGGGGTATTCCTTTTAATTTTTAATTTAATTACTTACATGATGGCTGAATATATTCAAAACTGATTATGAAAAAACTTTTAGAGAGTAAAATATATATGCATATTGAACAAATAATTAACATTAAAAACTATTTATGCTTAAATTATTCAAATATAATATACTTAAGTATAAAAAAGTTCATTGACTAACAAATAATATTTATTCATGTTGCATGAATGTACTTTGCTTTACTATATCAAGTTACCATATCCACTATTTTTATCGAGCTTGTTGTGTTGTCTTTAACTGAAACAACAGATAAAAGTTGAATGCAGCGCCATGATTTGAAAAGGCCAACTCAATCAACCCCTATTACATTCAAGAAGTTGTGCGCAATCTCATAGTCTGAGAGCTGTCGGATCTTCTCGTTTGTTTAGTGTTATTTTACGGACAGTTAATTAAAGCTGTAGGTTCTTAGTTTAACTTAGCCGAACTTTTACACCGATAACAACATTAATGAAAACTCGTCTGGATTTGGGCGAAGTGTGGCGGTGACAGGGGTTGCGGGGGGCGGGCGGGGAGAATGGGGTCGTTTCTGGTAGTTGGCAGTTCGCGCTACGCCGTGCATGCGGGGTTACGTTGATCGCGTTTCTTCGTAGCGGACGCCGCGTTTACGAACAATTTAAATTTTCGGAGTGACTGCTACGATGGGCACTTACCATAGAATGGCGAGGCCTACGATAGTGCTCAGTGCTACGCGTGTATGTGCTACACATGTGTGAATGTGCCGGTTCTAATCCTTGTATGGGTGCTGAGTTTGTCGGCCAACGTGGTCTGTCATAATTTTTAATGATTTAAATGAACATGTGGACTAATAATTATATCCAATATTCTAAAATTCTGCTTCCTTAAAAACATTTTTAAAAAACAAATAAATTTATTTGTAGTTAATTTGAAAATTGCAAATGTCTATCGTAACTGGATTACACAGATTAGATATAACAAGGTTTTTACAATCTTAAGTTTTCATTATTAAATAAGAATAAAAAACTATGTACTTCATTATTCATGTCACGTGTTATAGGTTTATTTCCATAATTATTATTCCGTTATGATATAATCTCACTTAAATAATAGCTTACAGTTACGTTACAATAATTAAAGTTTCTATAAAATGTTTATTACATTAGAACGTGACTTTTATTTTATTTTTTCCAAATAAGCCGTTACTTGTTGTTTTACTACGTTATAATAAATGAACGGTGGGCAAAATAACATTTTTGAATTACAATAAAAATGTACGTATTTGAAAGCAAGGATACTTAGATGTAATTTAAAAATAAAGACCTTAAAGATTGTCCATAAAGAACTTAGTGCGCCCTAGGGTATTGTTAGTGAAAATATGTTTTTTAAATATGTAGTACTTACAGCTGCCTTCACCTGTATTTTAATAAAAAGAGTTAGGGCTTAGATTTAAAATAATTAATAAATACTTAATAATTCAAGTCGTTTCCAATCAATCAAGTATAGAAGGCTTATGGCTAGCATTGGACTTCGATAATAGCTAGATGGTCAAACCATACTAATATATAATTGATTGTTGTATAGGTTTTGTGATATTGAAGGTCGTGTTTTGTTTTATATTGTCTGTTGTATGATAGGTTCATTGATTTTTTCATATTATAGGGAGTAATATAAGGTGTATTCATAAATACACACATATAGTTATTATAAGTTATATTAAATTTAATTTCTTTTAACTTTCAGTATCTTTTATTACTATCAGAACAGAAAAAAAAAATACAAAAACTCATATCACACCTTTGCGTCTCTGCTTGTCACAACGATTGAGACCAAGACTGCTTAAGTTCGCTTAATTTCTTCTCAGCAGTGGTCGTTCCGAAATGCATCCGTAGGTGGATTAAGATATGTTAATAAATACTGACGTGAAAAAGTATCTGTGAAGGTCTTTCTGAATAAATATTATGTTTGGATAACATTGGGCCACAAGGTGCTCTGTCCGTCATTGTTGTCAAAAAATATAGCCATGTCCAGATTTATCACCAGAGCAAAGCGGGCCGGCACACTAGTATTGTATTAGAATTGATGCCTTACACACGAGTTGAAAAGTTAACTTTTCATTTTGAATAGTATACGGAAAGAAGAAAACTAATTATTTTACTAAAATATTGTGTAATTTGATACTGCGAACATCGGAGGTATTCCGTCAAATTAGATTGTGTTTTAACTTTTTTATAAAGGAACACCGCTCCGATTGTCTATTGAATTTTTTTTTCATTAATCCTCATATCCTTTATATTCATATATTACCTATACCGTTTTTGAGGTTCCGTAGACAAAAAGCAAAAACGGAACCCTTATAAATTCGTGATGTTCGTATGTCACAGTAATTTTATACTGGGACACACTATAAGGTTTTAATTTGGAAGGTGGCACAAAGTTGTGCAGTATGATTTTGAAAAAGCAAACTATTAAGGCACCCAATACAGCTGAGGGATGAAAATATTTTTTCGAGAACAAAGCCTAGTGGGATCACATAAAAGAGATGTAGAGGTTGCTAAAATAGCTTTTTGATTATAACAATATTTTGTAAAATATTATCTTCTGGAGGTGTAAAAAGTCTGTCCACAGCCAAATTTATAAACAATGCAATGAAAAATATAAACTTATTCGAAACTGTCTAATAAAGAGTGCGCACCTGGCCGTTTTTATTTTAACTAGTTTTTTTTTTTATTGTGGACAACCAAGTATTTAGTCATATTTTTGGAAAGTTATTTTGCCCCTTTTTTAAAAAGCCAGAAATAATTACTGTGAGATTGTTTTTGTGGGCTTGGGTTTCTTCGATACGCTACTTGAATCGAATATACACTGCTTTCCGGGTATGAGAAATGAAAAAGTTTTTTTTACCGAGTCGAGAAAAAATAATTTAATTATATAATAATTTTTTTCACTAATAAGACTTTAGGTACCGTATTTTATTTTTCATGCCTTTTTTATTTAGCTATAATGAACTGTTTAGTTTATTTTTATTTCCGATTAGGTCGTGACCGTAAACTAGTCTTGCCCTAACTCTCTTGAGGGTCACACGCAATGGCCCATACCCTTGGATTTAGGGTCAAAATTGTATTTTTCTTTTCTTTAGTTTATATCTACAAACTAAAAACACGACATAAAAACATTTAGTAATAAATATTCTATACCAACTGAAGTTTAGCCTCGAGCCATGATTAATATTTATTACGTTTTTAACCTTCATAAACATTTTTCGTTGATATCTTTTCCAGGGATCCAAAAATACAGTTTGGCCGTGTTATTGAAAAAATAACGATATACAAATTAATCTTGTCTAAACTACATGAAATGTAATTGTATTTACAAATAAAACAATGGAAATGAAATAAATAAATTTAACGTAAACGATTAAATTTGTATTTATTACTTTTAAAACTTTATATTTGTAACCGTGACTAATAAATAGATAGATAGATGGGTAAATACAAAAAAAGAATATATTTTTCGATAAGTAAAAAACTGAATTAGATTTCTTATTGAGCAAGCGAAGCGAGCTCATTTTTTTTAAATTATTGCTATCTGTTGTTGTGAATAGATAAATAATTGTTTGTCAAATTGTGTTATATTATGTCTAGATGTGTAATCTTACAAAGATGACTCATAGATTTGCATTAAAAAATATAATAATAATTAAAAAAAACATATTGAAAGATGATGTAGTGACAAGGACAGAATAGTGTACTGAAATGGTTTGGGCATAAGGAGAGAATGAGTAAATAGAAGATTGATAAGAAAAATTTATTAAAGTAGAGTGGATGGAAAAGTTGAAATGGGAATACTTAGAAGATCTTATGTTGACCAAATTACGGATATTTTTAAAAGTACCCTTAACCGATGAGTGTTATGTGTGTGTGTTAAAGATAGATGCATGTGGAGGAAGCGAAGGAAGTATATCAGGATCAGGTGGAAGAATTTAGTCTCTCCCTACCGAATTTATTTTACCCCTTATAGGAAAAAGTAGTGATCATATGTTTAAAAAATATCGCTCGCCTCTCTAAAGCAGCGCTTATCATAAGCTACAGATTCAGTATCACGTCTTTATACCTTACAGGGTAGATAGACCCAAAAGTCGCGTGACTCTAAGGCCAGGCCACGCTTAGAAAAATGGTGAGCTTATAGTGGAATAGAAACTCAGAAATAGTGACGGGTTAGCCTATCGCCTACGAAACCACAATTAAGATATTTTGAATTTTGAGACTTCCTGTTTCAAGCCTTGATTTTTACAATCTGCGCGGAAAAAATACACTTTTTACGTTTTTCTTTCACTACGCTTTCGCTTTTATTATACGTTAATTCAAAAATAAATCAGAGTTCAATATTGTAACAACACAGCCATAGCGCTAGTAACGATTTATCATAATAACGGTAACAACTGTTTTTGACATCCACCCCTAAATTATTAACTAGACTACCCCCAAACACGCCCGGGGCGGGACAGAGAGAGTACAATTACATAAGGTAACTACAATTATTCGTAGAAATAATACATTGCATGCGAGGAAAGTTTTATTTCATAACAAAATTTTATATTTAATTAGAAAGGCGTTGGTGGTTTAAAAGTTCATTTTGACTAAAAGTATTATACATAATATAATAAAATTGTAACTGAGCTATGTCTGTACATGGGAGATATATAAACAAAATTATAGGGGCATTTTATAAGGCCTATAAAAGCCACAAGTATTGTTTTTAGGATTTTTGTTTGTGTCTGTCTGTCTGTATGTTTGTACGCGCATCACGTAAAAAATTCATAATGAAAGTTGATGTGGTTCAAATTGTGTGGTATTGTGGTTGTATCGTAGAAGATAGAAGGTCTATCTTAAAATATAGAGTTGGTTCATCTTGATAAGCGGCTTAAAACCAGAGATATAGATAATAATAATTACGCGCGGACGACGTTGCGGGCAGAAGCTACTAAATAATATAAATATTTGGTTTTCTAACTAAAGACTCTCACCGGACGGAACATGGCCGCCTTCGCATACATGGTGGATTTATATATTTTATGTATATAATAACATAATTATCTACTTTGTAACCAATTATTCTAAAAAAAATTAACGTACGTCCAAGTAAATTACGTGTGGCCGAGTAAGAAGAACAGGAAGATCTTATTAAAATCTATTTATTCTACTTTTAATAGAAGGAGGAAAAAGAAGAACATCGAATGCAATACGATGCTTTCTCAAGAAAAATCACAGGAATACAAACTAAAAGAAAGTTTTTGCCCAGGGAAACTAAACAGAGTTATTCGACTTGATGCCTAGCTGACAATGGATAGGGAAATAAGCATGCAAATTCACGCCACCGACAAAAGCCTCGTTCTTAAATAATGATTCTGTAGAGTTATATATGCGTTATTATTTATTTATCTGTAACATTAAAAATATGTCAATTGCGAGTCAGACTCGCGAATAAAGGGTACCGTACCATTTTCTTTACCAAACGACAAATATTCTGTGAATATATAACGAGCAAAAAATCACATTTGTTGTATGGGTTATTTTTTGTTATAACGGCAACATAAATACATCACCTGTGAAAATTTTAACTGACTAGCTATCACGGTTCATGAGATATAGCCTGGTGACAGACAGAAAGGGTTTCCGTTTTACCCTTTGGGTACGGAACCCTAAAAACTAACAATGTCAGTTAACGCATGGCTGAGAGCAAAAAACTATTTTGAATGTGTCACCTGCTCTGGCGTAAAAGTTAATTAAGGGGAAAGGCGTAGAACCGGGATTCCCTATATCTGAATCTCCATTCGAACACTAAGCCCACCATTTCAGTGTGGCCTTTAAATCTGACGATTCTGTCTACCCGTTCGGGCATAAAAATGTGTCATTGTATAGTTTGATATAAGTACTCGATATTTAATGAAGTTAAGAAAATTAAAATAGACTAAATTTCGTTAATTCCAGCAAACATGTTAATTGATATTAATACCTTTTCTTTGCAAATGGTTCTAGGTAGGTAGAAATTTAATTAATTAAAACGAAACTTTACTGATTACAGTAAAATAATTCAGACGAGTACTGTGAACCTCGAGGAAGCCAGAGTAATTTTAATTATTGAAGTAGTCTATGCAATGATCCAGTTAGACTTAATATTTATGTCTATTTAGTATTGAAAGTTTAATGTCAACCAATTATGTATAGAGTTAATTTCTCAAGACACATATTTTATATTTTAGTAACAGGACTGTGAATTTTATGTAAAATATTGCTTTTATATAACATAATCACATCAAATTTATCTATAAACTTAAATTCAAACACAAAAATACCGTCAAGATTTAATAGAAATTAAATCTTAACCTATCCAAAGGCCGAGCAAAATATTTTTTATTAGATATTAAAATCGAGTTTTTGTTTGTTACGACGTTATTAATTTAAATATGATAGAAAACGGACGATCAAACAATAACTATTATTAACAATGTCTATTGCTATAGACCACATATAGACCTGTATAGAATATTTAGTAATATACAGTTCAAATAAGCATGATCAGGGAGGAAACCTCATAAATGTACCCGAATCGTAAGCTCCTGAATTCTAAGCCTCTTAATACGCACTGTGGGCTCAGATTCCATGGATTCTAAAGCCTGATAACGTTAAATCAGTACAGAATTTGGATATAACTTAAAATTGAAATAAAGATTTACGGGCATGCTTAAAAACAATTAAACAAAAATATATACCAAAAAGAAAGAGATGGCGAAAGGACCTAGTTTTTATACCCAACTTTTTTTTTGCTAGAGGGAGGCAAACGAGCAAGTGGGTCACGAGATACTAAGTGATCACCGCCGCCCATAGACAACTGCAAAACCCGCGGGGTTACAGAAGCGTTGCCGGCCTATAAAAAACCTACGCCCTCCCCATTTGGGGAGGTACTTCCCCGGACGAGTCGGCCCATTCATGCTGCAGGCTTACAAAGCAAGCAGCAGGCTCCACACCACTACGAGTAATGGCTCCATATCACTACAAAGTAGTGGCTCCATACCACAATTTAAAACTACTACAACTACGGCCAGATGCTGTGAACAAATATATGTGGAAGGAATAGGGGAAATCCTTTGTTCAGCAGTGGGGTACAACAAAGTCATAAGGCGAATAAAAAAATAGAGCCCAAAAATTATGAACGGAATTATCTAATTACATCAAATGCAAAATACAAATATACAAAAATTAATAAAAATATATTAGCTCTTACAAAACTAAGTATCTTTAATCATGAATAAATTCTGCCACTTTTACATTAAAAATTCAAATTGTATATAAGTATGGCAGAAAACCTCTCAATTTTGATTAATTATTGTTCCTTCTTTGCCAAGTTATTTTGATAAAAACAGCGTCATATTTTTTTCCAAAAGGGTCGTCATCACGTTTCGCAACTTCTGCCCCAGCTTTCATGTAATGACTTTTGCTTGTTTTTAATTTAATTAATTGGGATGGGTTATCACAGCTATAGCAGGGATTCACAGAAAACTTTGTTATCGACTCCGTTGAAAGGTCAACGGTCCATTATTAATGCGATAAACTTTTGTAGAGTGAGCAAACTGATTGTCCCTGTGATGTACACGAGAATCAAGATTAAATTCAATTAAGACTTTATCTGATACTTTCCTGTTTCCGCTTTTGTATTCTAGCGGCTTTTTAATCAAATAACGTAAAACTCGTGTGTCAAAATCAGGGATATAAATACCGTTAATTTAAGTTAGTGGAGTTTATTTACACACGATGCTACTTCATTGTCTACGTTCTTTGGGCACGGGAAGGGCGGCACACGTCGTAACACAAAAGATAAATACCACCGTGGAACAATCGAGGTAATTGAGATAAACAGATGTGTATTTTGCTCTATAACTTTCTGCCTCCGAGTGTAACGCGTAACAGAATCAGCGAAGTTTGTCTAACAACTGGAGTTCTCCCTGCCTTTCGTTTCGTTGAAATATTAAGACTTTATTGAAAAAAATGTGCCTAGTTCTTATTTGTATAGTATTCAGGAAGCAGTGGTTGTAGAATATTGAATATGTCCAATATTGGCAATACTGGGTCATGTTTATGTTAGCTACATTATGATGCTATTTTATCCTCAGCTCCATCAATGATGTCATCAACGGTGAAATATAAGCTCAAATGAGGCGATTAAACGTTGAAGATGAACAGGTCGGGCTACGATTATGCCGCGCCTGCATCCACCACGTATTACGCGAGCAATAACCGGCCGCCGCAGTACGACCGCGGCTACGGTCCGCTCGCCGCTGCCCCCGCCCCCGTCTACAGCCCCTCCTCACACCCGTTAGCTAATTACGCCGATGTTTACGAAGGCAATAACGATACCACGCTTCGTGCTGAAGAACGACACTGGTATATAGAAAATCACAAAAATATACAATCAAATTACGATGTCGGTCACGATCCAACGTCTCAAGATGCCAAAATTAAAAAAGAAGAAGAGAAAAAATCTGATGTGCCTATACGAAGGGCCGACGCCACTTTGCCGAGGCAAAGAAGGAAAGAGGATCGATGTTCCTGCGAGTGCTGGCCTAGTACTGACAATAATATCGTTCAAGATAGTGCGGGAAACGAGACGACGAGGTCTTTGTCAGGAGTGGATATGGTGGCCTCGTATGGAGTGTACGGAAACCCGCAGGACGATGATAGTTCGGGGTTCGCTAGGCTGTCAGAAAAAAATGCAATGTACGGACAAGGGAGCGAGGCTCCAGTGCAAGGGGTGATAGTAAACCAGCAAGGAAACAGTGCCGTAATTAGGACTACAGCCGCCCCCGAGCCTGGCTGTAGCAAGTGTTGTGGACTGTCGTCTAGTGCTCCCGCGGCTAATTCCGAGGACTATTGCTGGATTCATTACTGCAGGCCTGCTCTCATTGTTCTACTACTGCTGTTTTTTCTAGTTTTGTTGGGAGTTTCAACAGGGTTTTTTCTGACTAATAATTGTAAGTACTTTTCAATGTAATAATAATATAGGTGTAATAACATTTTTACAGTATCGCAATACAGCATAACCTGCATAACAGCTTTTATAAATGAAGAAAAATGTGAGCTATGTCTATAAAAATGCCTTTGCAGTGAGGGAATATTTAATGTTATTGACAGTAGCGGATTTTTACTCTTGGATGAATACATCAACTTGATCATCCGCCAGCTAAAGTTGGCTATAAACTTACGTTAGCCGTGACATTTTCAGCTTATTTAGTATTTTTATTCGGCACGGACTGAGCGCATCGTTGTGGAAAATTGTACACTCGGGTATTTATTTTATAACTTCGGTTTACAATATTTTTGGTCAAGTTGTCTTGGTATTTTTATGAACCGCCGGCTTAATTTACACATTATGTGAAGAATATGAAGATTTCTGTTTTATTGTAATAGTCTTCGTTGAATAATGTTTTATAGTGCTTTTGTATTTTACGAAAATAACATAATTTATTACAAAATTTTAAAAGCAATTATTGAACCAGGAGTTCATAGGTGCACTAAACACATAACGATAATTTTATATTTTGCGCAATTTGTTGCAATTTTACTATTTAAACTGGTACGTACACCAAATTAAAAACAGTAAACTGTCAGCGCGGTAATAATTTACTTAGATAGTCTTGACAATTTGAACAAAGACAGTCATTGTGAAGAACAAAGAAAACTTAAATTGGCTGCATGTGAGAACCAGGCAGGTAGTAGAGGAGCGGAGTGCCGTTCCACTCGTTTTTCTCGTTGGCAGGACATTAATTTTAGCGGCACTCGGGGTGCACAGAGCCGGATTTTCAAATTGCGGTGAGACTATTGGAATTAAGAATTCATTTTTGTGCTAAATGGAATTAAAATTTAAAGCTTACCGTCTTTGTTTCTTATTAGTGTAGAAGTTAATATTTAGAATGTTATTTTTTAAATCAATTTTTTGCAAATTAAATCAATTATCAGTTTTTCAGTATTATCATGAAATATTTATTGCGTATTGATTACTTTCAAATTCGTGGTCCAGGGATCAGCCGTGGCCCTTTGCCATTCCATCTGGAGGAATCAAATTCCACTGGGAAATATATTTGTGAAAAAAATTGTTCTCGTCTGATAAGGATATTGTTGGAATCACCTGTTTATAGGAACATGAAAGATAATTTTGTATTTCGGAAGGCACGTTAAACCCATCCCATCGTCATCTTGCATTATTAGGAACCAAACCTTGGATTGGTTCTGGTATTCATTGGACTGCGGAGTCACGACATAGTCATTATCAAATCACCTAACTCAGGTAAAGGACCCCAGGATTTAATGCGTCACTGCCCAGAAAGCAGCTAGGAATAAACTCAGAAATTGGTGATTTATATCAAAAATTGATACTACTTTACAATTAATGTCTATCAATTCTGCTAACAAACAAATTATAGTATGTATTTCTCGAATTCGTTGGGATACCGTAGTCAAATGGCAAAAACGGAACCCTTATAGATTTTTCTGTCACTCCTATTTTTAAACTATGCAGTGAAAAATTGTAAATAAAATGGGAATATAGAATTCAATTAAATCGAACAAAATCGATCAAGTAGTTATGGCATAATTTTGATATTTACATAAACTATTTTTAATCAGTCAAACAAACGTGATATTTTTAAAGTTAAATTTTAAAGTGTGCAAGTCCGACTTGCACATGGCCTTTATTTTTTAGGATAAATTAGTCATAATATCAGCTTGTAATTTAAATCTTAGAAAAATGATATAACAACATATTAAACGCGGTAGAAAGATAAATTATTGTATCATATATTGTGGAATCAAATTTCCTCAAATTATTACGACATTGTCACCAAAACCGTCGCCGTTGTAAAATGACAGAACGTTCGCGCCTCTGGATGTGACGTGTGACCGCATCTAATTTGTAAAGTGTAAGCGGCAGGATATACGAAATTATTCTCCCCTTTATGCTTATATCCCTAATACTGATTGCAACAAAATGATTTTATTTATTATCCTTATATGTCTTGTTATTTGATGAACTTGATGGTGATTGTGATCAAGTTGTTGTCTTGGAACTAGGAGGCCTCGGGTTTGGCCACGGTCAAGCCACGTTGGAACATGATCTATAGATTAGCCTCAGTCTTGGATTTTTATTTATAAATGAAGTATAATATCGTTAAGTTGCATACGTGCGCTAAAATAATACCAGTTATAAACATACTTTAGGGCTGACTCACTTTTTGTGATTTGTTCCTAAGACATATTTGTAAAAATCACAAAATATTCCAAGAATCCCTCCAAAACTATTGCTGATGTAAAATGACAGAACGCCCGCGTGTCTGGATCTGAAACGTGTAGACCACATCTAATTTGTAAAGTGTAAGCACCAGGTTATACGAAATGATATTTCCTTTTATCTATCACTCATACTGATTGTGACGTAACAGAACGTTGCAATAATTTTTTTTAATAATCGATGTTGTGTCTGTTGTTCGATGAGAAGTGTTATTGTTTAAGTTTCTAGATTTTTTTTTGTTTATATTCAATTGTCTTGGTTTTGTGGTATAAATAAATGCAATATATGCAAAAAAGGAAATAAAAACACTCTACTATTAATTTAATTGAAATTGATATTATTTCATTAAGGAATTTTGTGAGAATTAATGTGAGTTTGGGTATTAAAAAAAATACCACAAATAAATAAATTTTAATCCTTTCTTAAAATTAACCGTCGAATTATTTTTTATTCAGAACTTTCAACGGTAGCGATGAGCGTGATTACCAACAATTTTTTTAAATTAAAATACGAACTGAAAAAACGACATGATGACGGAATTAAAAAGTCCTATCTTAGTAGTATACAGACGCTTCCACAAATGACAATTTTCTTGCTTGTCGCTTACAGAAGACAGTGTGATGGAATGACTGCAAAAGATAATTCATTTTCCTGGCCCGTTCCAGTCGCTCACGCGGCAATTCACAGACCGGAATCGAGGCTCGCACCCACTTGACTGTTATAAGAAATTTATTTTATCTAAATAAAAGTAAAAGGTATATTTTTGGTATTCGTTTTTAAAAAGCTATAAAATCTAGACTTGTGCTTTAAATAGTAATTTATAATATATGACTTTATAAGAATTTAGTATAGGTAAAAGAATCACGTGAACACATATTCAAAGAGATGAAAACCCTTATTTATAAAATTGAGCATTTTGCGAGTGGCATAATATTAAAAGAAACTACTATTGATCTTATTTAAATTTCATTTAAAACCAGTACATTTTGTTTTTAATTGCTTCTATTTATATACTGGGTTTTGGATATCTACTTATATGAATTTAATCTGGGCAATAATAAGCGCTCTCAGCTGGTTTGCTCTTTTATGTGCTCTTTGGCCTTAGCATAATTATGGTGAGTTTTACAGCTATATATTACTTATTATGTTTTAATGGTATAACGATACTGTGCACTTTTATGGTCCATTACGTCTCTTTCTTATAGCATACTACTACTGAAGTTACTGAGGTACTTAGTAAGATTAGTATCTAGGTAAAATTAACATATTGAATGAGTAATAATACAAAATAGGCAATTTTTAGATATATACTAAGGAAGGGCGTGAGAACCGCGTTCTCGCTTTCCAACGTATGGCGCTAAGTAGGAGCTCAACTTCGACGTTTGCCAATAACTTTTAATTAATTAATTAATTTTCTTTGTGAACTTAAATTCTTAAATTGTTTAAATAATTGCACGGGTATTTTCAGGGAAAGGTTGTCTTTTTTCCATCTTCGTCGTTCGCATAGTACTTATACGTTTTTGTATAAAAACGAATGATTTAAATTTGGTTTTTTCAACTTAAGTTAGACATAATTAATATTTTTTAAAGCATTCTGGAGTAAGAAGTTTTCTTAATGAGCATGTAAATAAATATTAAGAAATACGACGAATATCTTGAACTGAATTAGTGATACTTTTTTTTAGGTAAAGAAAAAAAGATAGCCATGTTATAAAAATTAAACCGTCTTTTTATAATAATAATATTTTTATAAAAATAATTGTATAGTTAAATGCTAGATCGCATAGATAGTCTTTTGTTACACAGATAACTTCAGAGCAATTTGCCACTTAATTGGACTCTAAATAAATTATACTCCGAGATCCTACCCGGTGACAGTTCCCAACAAGTTTAGAACCCTTATCACGGATACCACTTTCATAGAGGAACTGGATTACGGCTTATTGTTTATTAAATGTTAACATATATTGATATTTGTCCCCGTTTATGACGTCAACAAGAGAGCCCACGTTGGTATAATGTATTTGAATAATGTCAAACAATTTTAAAGCGTTGTACTGTATGAATTATAATTTAAGCTCTTACATATATACTTATATATGTATGAGTAATTTGGCTTTTATGAGTGATCGGCATTTTAAAATTAACCTGTAATTTCGAGTGTACGGTAATTAACTACTAGTCAAATTTGAATGGTAAAATAAATACTTTTTCCCAGAATACCTTTGAATTTATCTGGTGTATAGTGGAAAACAAGTACGTTGGATTATTACATACCCGTGCGCTTTATACGCGAATTTCCATAGTCCATCCGGCTTAAAAACTATCTTTAAGCAAAAATTCCTGAGTCCAGGCAAACTGCAAGTTGTGATGTTGCATCAAAACTGCGGCTACGAAACGACACCTGGCGGCAGAATATTAAAATAACTCTAATATTCTGGTTTATTTTCATGACAAAGTAAAACGTACTAGTTTTTATAACTTTGCTTTGTGAAGTACTTAATTTTACTTTTTTTATATACTTAAGCAGATAAACATGAAAACGGCTCATTTCACGGAAGGCGGTCACTGCAGATTAGTATAAAAGATAAAATACACAAATATGCTTTGGCTGATTCGCTTTAAAAAAATGTTTAATTATAATAATACATTCATAAAAAGTGTTAAGTCGGTAAGCAATTAATTTCTTAATATAGGGATGTGTAAAAAAAGGTATTATTATTTTTGAAAATTTTTAAATAAAAAAGAACTTTCGGTCCAGTCCTTCGAAATGTTTCTCATTTTAAATATGACCAATTTTAAATATTTCATATAAACTTTTTACCGCCTTTTTTATTTCTTAAGAGGTAGAATATCGGGTAATTTTTTTTATTCGGATGCGTAAAATAGAATCTCCAAACTTTAGGTCTCTGGATTAGTGGTTTAGGTTGTGTGCCATCAGTCAGTTATTCAGGATGAAGCATTATAAATGTATAGACTTAGTATTTGACCTGTTCACAGTAAATCAGTAATAAATTACCATCAAGTAGGCACATATGATCAAGAACATATATTGAGTTAATATAAATAAATAAATATATAGGGACAAATCACACAAATTGAATATTTGTTTTATGTCAGAGGGAGGCAAACGAGCAGGTCACGAGATGTTAAGTGATCACCGCCGCCCATAGACAACTGCAACACCCGCGGGGTTACAGAAGCGTTGCCGGCCTATAAAAAAACCTAAGGGCGGAGAAGTTAGGCCTCCGGCTCTCCCACTCACCGGACGGAGCATGGCGGCTGATAGCTGCCATTTAGGCTTCTGTGGCAATGTGGTTCTTCTCAGGACGAGCCGACCCATTCATGCTGCAGGCTAACAAAGCAAGCAGCAGGCTCCACACCACTACAAGAAGTGGCTCCATACCACTACAAACTACGAGTTAGCCCCAAACTAAGTTCGAGACCTGTATTATGGGATACTTACTCAACGATACTATATACTTAATAGATATCCAAGACCCAGGCCAATCAGAAAAGTCATTTTCCATCATGACCTGACCTGAAAAAACACACAAATATGGGAATAAAAGATTTGAAATAAATGATTGTAGATTTATTGAGAGCGGAACAATAAGCAAAACAATATTTGAAACTGTATTGACTCGTAGTCTGTTAACAAACTGTAAACTATGAGCCACGGAGAACAGTGGAAAGGTTAGTCGAAACTCTCGCAATGCAGTGCCGAAAAGTCAGAACGACTCGTCTATTTTTTTCGGGCAGAATTAATTTCCACCGACGGCGGGGGACCGTTCCACGAGTCACGTTCAACTTTAGCTTTTCAAGCGGAGCACGAATACCTAATCGATCGATTAATTTTCACGCCGCTTGAACACAAAATTCTAATGGAATTCATAGGTTACAATTTGTAATATCTCGTACATGAATACACTCTTCCGTTCTCAATAATTGTAATGAATTATAAATAAATAGAGACAAATTACACATACTGAATTAGCAAAAAAAAAAAAAATTGAGACTTGGGTTTTAGGACAACGATTATAATAATTGCATAAACATTAAGACTATGCCCAATCAGAAAAATATCACTTTCTAACTTGACCTGACCGGGGTTGAACCCGGGATGTCCTGAGTTTGTCAGACAAGCTTCTTAACCGTTACCCTATGGAGATTATCACATAGATACATACGAAGTTATGTCGTATAATAAATAATCCGATCAAGTGACTCCTAATGATTTACCGCTACTAGCTCCTTGATTTATACGAGAACAATTTGGTTACTTTGGGTTAATTAAACGCTGAAGTTACATAATTTCTTGTTATCACGGGAGGGTGCGCCCGTTCTTAAATCAATCAATTTCCTCTCAGACCACTTATTACTGTCTCGAAATCGTCTGATTTTCTTATTTTGGTTATCGGCTATATCCTAGAAATTTTGTGTTCGATATTCAGAACTACAACTATCTGTATTTGATTTATTATATATTATAGTATACTGCTCAGTAAATAATAATTTTATAATTAAATATATAGGAGACATATCACAAAAAATGAATTAGCTACATAATAAGTTTGCGACTTGTGTTATTTGATACAATTAGTATACAATATATAAACTAAATTTGATATTTTATAACAAATACATAACAGTAAACAAAACAGGAAAACAGTTATGAAAACTTATTTTTATGACAGGGGGAGGCAAACGAGCAGGCGGGTCACGTGATGTTAAGCAATCACCGCCGCCCATAGACACCTGTAACTCCCGGGGGTCACAGGAGCTTTGCCGTCCTTTATGGGATTTATATGCTCTTTTCTTGAAGGTTCCGATGTCGTATTGGTCCAGAAATACTGCTGCAGACAGTTCGTTCCACATTGTGGTCGTTCGTGGTATAAAGTTTATTTTAAAACGTACTGTGGTCGACCGCCATTCGTCCAGACGGAATGGATGAAAGGTTAAGGATGAAAGGTTATTAACTCGAACAACTCCTCAGAATACCCCCCGTGATAGATTCTGTAGAAAACGCACAGAGATGCAACATTTCTGCGTACCACCAGGCTGCCCAATTGATTGGTGAGGTCACGGTCGTCGACGATTCGAACCGCCCGAGACGTAAGAAGTGGGCACAAAGACTTTGTACACCTAATATCGAGGGTGCCACACGCGCTTTGCAACGTCGCTTTATAATAAATATAAATCTACAGTTCCATTTCCTTCCAATAAAGAATTATTTCCTGCGGGCGACATTATTAGGATTCGTTGAACACGAAATTAAATAGATATCGGTGCCATAAACACCCATGATTGCGCACCCGTGCGAGCGATTCAATCGATTCCTGATTAAGTCCAGTGCGGGCGCAACAGGAAACTGGAGTAGGATCGATTCATACGAATCGAACTACGGATTTATTTTAAGTAGACCACATCAATGTACGTGCTCTGTATGTAAAAGACGAGTATTTCATAATTCCCATTTAGTACCGCTAATTTAGTTTTTACTAGTTGTAGAAGGCAAACGAATAAAAAAAAATACGTTATTGTTCTGTAAAAACAACTCAATATAAATGGGATAATGTGACAACTGTGAGGTACATCTTTCGTCACTCATGTAAAGTTGGAAAAATAGTAGCTGCATGGTTTCTATGCAGTCGATGAGATAAACTACACGATATAGGTCTGTGAATCAAGCCAAGGTGGCAGTATTACAGCTCCGCAACAAATTGAAATTGATACTATCGGTGGGCAGCGGCCGGATATTACAGGTGTCAAGCGCAATCACGCACTTGCGGTCTGTAGTTAGACTGCGCCGTGTCTAAATCTTTATCAGATCTGCAGATCTTTGTCGATGTTGATCGCTATCATTTTTTTAAATTGTTTCGCTCCCCTGCTAAAAATTATCTGCCATGTTTAGGATTTATATATTTTTGTAGTTTAAGTTTATTTATTAAAAGATTTACATATAAAATAAAATAAAATTGCCATTCAAATTGTTTTTTATGAATAAATTTGCGATTTGTTTGATGCGCCAAAATTTCTATGTTTTTATTAAAACTACTACCTTTACTATTTTTCGACTATTTTTAATTTTTCAAAATAAAAAATTTAAAGCCTCTTCTTTTAGAAAATATTTGTAGTCAAATATATATTTTAACTTCCCTGTCTGTCTTAACACTGAAGTAAAGTCCCTCTAATGGGTATCAGTATTTTCCGGCCGAACGAGCATTGGCTACGTCGGTTCTTTACAGATGATTGGTATTGTTAATTGGTAATTATTATCGGATCAGGCAGTATTTGGCTGCTAATCCCATATCTTCATTAGGGACATACGTTGCAGATTGGAAACGATATTTGTAACAATAGGCTTTTGTGATTTCCTTTCTGAATGTGCTTTTGCAAGGATTTGATTAATTAAGATTCTATAAGATAGTACATTGCTGTAGTATTTTACTGAAGTTTAGGCAAGTTACTATTACCCTATAAATAAAAAAAAGCTAGGGGTATACCCAGACTCTTTACTTTTACTTCTGACTACCATTCAATCAAAAAATCTGGTAAATCTAAAACTATTATGATTAGTATTAAACCATTTCGTGTTTGACGAATTAATTTCAAAATCCAAACTGTAGGTGATTACCGGAATTATTCTTGCAATTATTTTCGCTAATCGTAACTATTGGTTATAAGCCGATTTAGAATGAATAGCAGCTGAAAACTTAATGGGTTTAGGCGACGCCTCATAAAAGGTTTCCCTCCGAGACATAATTCAATACCCTTTGTGCACATTTTTTTGTGACTTGGTGCCACTTATTAAGGTAAAAACCTTCGTGCTACGGAACCGTTAGTCATATTCATTATCGTTGTATAAATTATAGCTTCATACACAATTATCGTATGGTTTAGGGACACGGGTCGCGCTGGTGCGTGATTCATAAAATTTAATGTAAACCCAACGCTGACATCTGATAAACTCGTAATGATATTGCATTGATTCTATCTAGCTCATTTCCATTTCGCCGAATAAACGGCATTTCGTTATGAATCCAGAATTGTTTTCGCTTACGTTTCGATATAAATAATGTCATTGTCATTTCCATATTCATTTTGGCAGCTTTGATTTGGTAACGTTGAGTGCTTTTAAAAAGGATCTTCTATTGGTTCATCATTAGATTATATAATTTAATTTTCGGCATGTAGCTCTTTTTTTCAAATTTCTGTACGTACCCAAAAGGTTAAATGGGACTCTATTACTACTAATAATAATAAATTAATAATAAATTTTATTTATTTTTATATCTAACTAACTAAGTCGTTCGTCTGTCTGTCTCTTCCTCTGTCACCAATCTGTATCTCACTGTAATATATGTATTTCTGTTGCCGCTATAACAACAAATACTAAAACCAAAAAATAAATATTTAATTAATTCTACACTAGACACGTCACACAAACATGATAATAGTAAGGAACCCTTGAAATGGTTTTATTTTGCTTAGGGGTAATAAATAAAAGCAGGTTATAAATTACAAAGTTTATTGAAAAATCTCGGTACAGTTATACGATTACCTAGCATAAAGTAATATAATTTACCTATAAATTTAACAAATTGAGGGATGGGAGATCGTCTGACTGATATCAGCTTTTAATTTGTTAGTACATAGTTTATTTCAAGTCAATTGAAATATAAAAAGAGGTCTTGACCGCCGATCAAAATTGTCCGAGTGCTCTCTTAATAAACTATGTATTTAGTTATGGAACTTACTTCCAAGCTGGGCCTTCAGTTATTCTAGATTTATAGGCATTTACTCAGAGATTTGGCCGATGAAGCTTCCACTTCGAGCGGCTTAGCCTTATTTTACTTAAGAGAACATCAGCCTGCTCATTTGCCTCCCTTTTTCATTAAAAAACAGAAGATTGGTCCGATGAAGCTTCCACTCTAAGAAACACCCTGAATCAATTAGAAAAATGAAAGTGTTACAATCCAGACAAAAATAAATGGTATTATGAGTTGGTTCTTTAAAAGGACTAATCCAGACAACAAATCCGGGACAACGCTGAAGTAACATCTGTTTGAAACAGACAATATATGACATATGGGATGGTTCACATCGTGTAACATAGTATAAAGGTCTCAAATCAGTCATCAAGGCCCAAATAATTATGGAAACAGGCAAAATTTTAGTAAAATTCTTCTCATGGAAATTTATTAAAAATCTACCTACATTGGAAAAACAAATTAAACTGACCAAATCATGAAACCCAGAATATATATTTAAAATGAAACTGAAACAAAGGGAATTACAATACAACGGAAATTTAGATCCTAAAAGACAATAATAAGATATTTACCTCTTAGAGGGATTACAACTATAAAAGCAGTTGTGATATTATATCAATTCTCAGGTGGGATATGTATTTACCGTTTATCGATTCCTCCTCAATGCACCACTTGATGGAGATTTTAGATTATTCCAGTTTAATGTATTATTTTCAACAAAATATCGAGCTGTTCGTAAGTCTCTCAAAAATGTAATGTCAAATTGACATTTCCGTTCAAAAATCATTTCAATTATTTCAGAAATCATGCATCATCCGATTTCCACCCCGCGAATTGACTCGATGAGATGTGAAGGTAAATTACATAGTTCAAAATAATGAAAACCCGTATTTAATAGTTTAAGCCGTAAATTTCGGCAGATTCAGTGAAATATAGAAAAATTACCAACAACAATGATGATTCGAGAAGCGACGGCATTTAATCGACTTTCAATGTTACACCCTTCCTTCGCGAGTCCTACTTACACATAATTAGTAATTCGTTAATGCTTCTTCCATGCTAGTCTAGAGGCGAAAGAAAAATGTAGAATGTGCCAGCTGTTACTTTTTCTGCGCAGATTGTAAAAGTCAATCAAGGGTAATGGCTTGAAACAGAAATTCTCATAGACGATGAACTGAATCTCGATTCAACCCTATCCACCAATAAGCCAACCATTTTGTTAAGCTTAGCCTTTAAGTTTCACGACTCTTGGCTTTGTCTACCTCGTAACGTATAAAGACGTGATACTGTATCTGTATTATGTAAATATATTGGTTTTCTCAATTTATATTTATGTAAATATCTATATTGCATAAATATTGATTGATAACTTTTATGGTTAAAATGACAGTATCTTAAATCAATGTAGCAAATTTATATTTCTAAATATGTAATAATCTACCGAACTTCTATAATCATATCCGAATTTATATTTACAACAAATATTGGGTACGTATGTTCATAAGAAAATACGTACCCAACTAAATCTCATATATCCATAAGGGCTAGCTTTTCAGAAGGTACAGAAATAGGACAAATATCCTTCAGAAATCTCTCGATATTCACGTAACCCGTAATAAGTAGGTATTCGTATAATGGAACAAACCCAATAGGTAGCAGACACGTAATATTGTCGCCTCGTAAGTCTGCCCCGCTATTGGATTTGCTGCAGGTAACTTGAATTGAAATATGTCCGTGCTTTGTTATTTGTAGTTTTGCTCAACTGTTATTTATGGACTAGACATTGGCAGCTTTAGTTAATGTTTTAAATTTATTTACGAATTTGACCATAAATATTATATTTAAAAGATTTACTGTTATAACTAGTATAATACTGAACTATGATGCTTCATCTATTCGGAGAACAGGTTGAAAATTGGAAATAAAAAGCATTTCTATAGTCAAATCTGAAAATCTCGTAAAGGGAAATGTAAATTCATTAACGATTCAGTGAAATTCGAGATTGTATCGTTAACTAAAAAAAATACTGAAATCAAAAATAAAGAAAAATAATATTGATTTTTACGCGACATCGGCATCCAGCTCAGCAGTTTGGCTGCTATTTGCATGCCGTCTGTTCCTTTAGGCGTTAGTTACGTGTCAGTAGAGTCGCTCGTCTCACATTGTATGCAGCTATCGGATTCGTTTAACACGTGACTGGACACTGGCCGTAGTTTAATGGCCTCGTATATGTAAAGGACAGCGCGGTCTACGTCCAACCAATTTGCAATAAAACAATATGGCGCACAGCCCAGAACACCCGGCTTGCGGCCCGTGCCAACCTCTTGTTGTATTTTATATTTATCCCGACTCCGAACCCATTAGCTGCGACCTCTTTGTGTCACATTTCGAAATGTTATGTCCCAACATAAGATGAAATTAATCTGTGTAAAATGAAAAACCCTTTGTTACTCCTGTCCTTTTCACCTTTCATAATGGCGCTTTCAGATTTACTCTAAATGCTGACACAAGAATGCAAGGTAAACTAATTATCATGCACCAGGGAAAGATCGGATTAAAATAACTTTTAATGAACCCTTCTATTTAATATTCATGAAATGGTACCAACTTAAATTTATAAAGATGTCGCAGTATGATTTTCTCTCTTCAAAAGCATTTAAATAATCTCCAAGCTGATGAATACGGCATCAAAGGGGATAGTAGATACTCGGAAAAAGTTCAAATTCAGATTTTGCGGACTTACCTGTTATTTTTGCGTATAAATTTTATCATTAAAGTTGATTTTTTCAAAGAAAGCCTTTTGCAAAATTTAAATTTTCTTTATTTGATTTGAAATGAAACAAATTTAANNTTACAAGCTACCTTCTGTTTTGTTTTTAAAAATTATTTATGTGTCGTTCCGATTCACACAATATGCACTCGCAGTGTCTGGAAGTTTGACCGTGTTGTGTTTAACATTGGGTTTCATTGCCTTTAATAGTGGCTCCCATGCAGGTGGTAGATTCCAACCATCTTCTCTATTAAAATTAGGATGTTTTTTAATTTCAATAGCCTCGCGTATCATTTATTTTGATTGTTAGAATTACCTATTGTTATCAGGATAAATGATTTAGAGATGGTAAAGCTGTCAATAAGTAGGCTATATTAAGTCTTTTTGGATACCTAATATCCATGTAAAAATAGTAACTATCAATGTATTTATCATAGAAAGTCATAATTTATTTACATATATATTTTCTTACTAAATGAATTGTGTAATTTTTTTAAAGAATAGATATTCTTAAAGTTATATAAAATGAAAATCACCTGTTCAGCGGCTTAAGTGTATGAATATGTAAAATACTTATTGTAAGAACTTTAGATGTGTTGAACGAAAATTAGATACTTTTCATATAAGTACAATAATACCACGATGACGGGAAACTCTTGTTTAGCTATATGGAATTTCGAATAATTCTCACTGAACGGTTGTACGTGTCGTAATAATATTACGTGATACACGCTTTTTACTTTGATACAGAGGACTATATACTTAGCGAGTTAGTATGTTAGTCATGCGCAGCCTTTGTAACAATATTGTAATATTTTAAGTTTTGGTGATATTCTTTAGGCCTAGTCATGTAGGTAGTACAAGGAAATCGATCAACATCTCCAAGTGAGGATACGTAAAAATTCCGAGGTAAAAATATTTTTTTAGCCCGACTGACACTCGTTGCTTCGAATTTATAAAACTATAAGTATACTTATATCATTGAAAGTCAC